>PVIR01016261.1:0-36905 GCA_004026965.1 Petromus typicus | reverse complement strand
CCATTGCAGATGCACACAGTGAAAGGGTGGACGTGACCAAAATCCACACCCCAGGCAGTACCTTGAATCATGTACAGCCCAGTGTCCCTGTGGCTTCCTGATTGCATTAGTAAGGCTCTTTCAGCGTAGCTTTAGTATCATTTTCCTTTTATTTTCACAACCCAGTGAAATATCAATCATTAGAAGGAAACTCTGTCATAGTAGCAACATGGGTTGAGCTGAGGGACATCATGTTGAGAAAAAAAAACAGTCAGAAACAGAAAGATTAACACTATGTTCTTGCTCATACATGAAAGCTTCAAAATTGTTTTAGTAGAACTAGAAGGTGAAGTAGTCATCAGGATGGACCAGAAAAGGTAAGGAAAGGTACCATAGAAGGAAGTTGGATAATAAGTACTGGAAGGTAATTCCATGGGAGGAATAAATTCTAATATTATACAACATTGTAGCATGAATATGATCCATAATCCTTCGTTATATATTTGATATATATGCATACATTCCCAACAAAAAAGTTAAAAGGAGACAGAAATTCCGGTTGTCTTCTATATACTGTATACTGTAACAAATAAGCACACTATTTGCCATAAACATATGTATTGTAAATCAAAGGAAAAATGGGCAATTTCTGTGCATTAGCTCACATTAAAGGTTTGTGTCCTGAAGAACGTAGAATATTTGCTTATCTAATGTTGTAGCTATAGTGCCTTTGCATAACTTGTGGAAAAAAGTGGAACTTGCCCTGAAAAAAAAATATGCAAATTTCCTAACTAAATTTCATAAGTCTGCCATAGATAAATAAATATTTTACATCAGGGCTACATTCTCTTTGCTTATGCTGAAGTTGTACACATAGTTCATAGAGGCTAGAAATAAATTTTTCTTCTAGGAAGCATGGAAATATTTTCATATGTTTTTTTGCTTGCCCCTGATTTTCAGCTCATGGTACCCTAGGTACATTCAACAATCTCCCATATAATAAATCAGCATACTTATCCTTCTGGAATTTTCTTTTCTCAAAATGGCATTTGTCTCCAAGGAATTGAAAAGATGGGTAAGCCCAGACCAGTATGTGTATGTTTCATAGTTGTCATTTCTTTCACGGTGCCTTATCTCACTCTATGCTATTGCTTGTTTCTGCTGTTGGATACTGAGTGAAAAGGTAATGAACTTGGTGAATGAGTTTCCCAGCCTCTGAGTTTAGAGCTGCCTTCAACTTTCATAGCTACATTGATGCCAATGTGTTTTCTTAAATTGATTTTTGGGTACATTTTATATATACATTATGATCACATGCAACACTGAGGGTTTGTACCATTACATGACACATATTATTTTTCCCATTCCCCTGGCCAATTTGTCTGTTAGACTTGGGAAGGAGCGTAGTTGAAATGAGGTCTCTAGACTGGTGTGAACAGCCAGAAGGAAGGGAGCTGTTTGGAGGAAGCAGGGTCCGCTTCTTCTTGGCGACACAGTGGAGAACAGAGGGCACCGTGCTGAGTGTCCGATGCCACGGCCGACCCATTGCATGTCCTCCATCTCCTCACAAAGCCCCACTGTCTGTTTATTCCCTCACCTGAAAAACTGTTCACTTCACGTGCCCACTTTTTAAAAAATTTTGTGCGTCTCATGTTTTTAAGTTCTTTATATATTCTAGATAGTAGTCCTTTGTCTGAGTAACAGCTGGTAAAAATTTTTTCCAACATTGTAGGCTGTTTTTTTCTTCTCTGTTGGTAGTTTCTCTGGCTGTGCAAAAGCTTTTTATTAAGATGGGATCTCTCTTGTTAGTTATTTCTGCTAGTTCCCTTAGTGGTGAAGTTCTGTAGCTAATTGAATGCACATTAAAGCCACATTCATAAGTGAAATAAATAGGGCATTCATGTGTAAATACTGTATCATTTCTCTTGTGTGACAAACTGAAAGTGTAAACAAGGTTCAAAATGGACAATAGGTATTGTGAAATAGGAAGAAAATCTTCAAAAGGGAGGTGGATCAAGGTGGGGGTTGTGGGTAACAGAGGAAAGCAAAGAAGGGGAAAAAATAAAGATTAAAAACTAGAAACAAAGCTTATGTATATGGGAGGGTAGAGAGGCTGAAGGAAGGGCAGGAGAATGAGAAAAAATAAAACGTAAGATATGTCACATACAGGTACAAACTCTCAATGGTGAATATGATCATAATGTGTACTTAAAATGTATGGATACACTCAGTTTTCTAAAAAAGCCATAGCACTTCTAGCTTCCAAGAGTTAATCTCTTTGCATTATTTAACTTTTTTCTGAAATGATTTTCAGTTTAAACCACAGTTGCACATTTCATACAATCTTTCCCCATACCCTTCGCTCAATGTTCCCTAATTTAACATTTATAGTACTACAGTATCATATTCTATATTAAGATTTGTTTAAAGAAAAAGTCATTTGAATATCTTATAGATTTTAAATATCTAAATACAAGTATAATAGAAACAGTTTGTTGAGGTATAAATTAGAGATCTTTAATGCTCTCAGTGGGTTCCTTAGTTATTTTCTCCTCACTGAGATACAGTACCTGACACCTGCAAAATAAAGGAGGAAAAGTAGTTTGGGATCAGGGGTTACAGAGGCTCCACAGTCAGCTGTTTCTGAGGCGTGGCAGAGGGGCATTGCCCAGGAGAAAGAGTTCATGGCGTTGCTGTGGGAAGCAGAGAGGGATGAAAGGAAGAGAGAAGGAGACAGGCCCTTCCAGGCTGTGCTGTATATGTGTAGCTAATCCAGAGTTGAGCACCATTTCATACACACAGCAGAGTAGTGGGTTTTTTCCACACTAGTGAATGTCACAAGTGAATGTAACAAAGGTTCACACCTTTCATCTCTCTCGGGCAGTGTGTCTTGACTTTAGTCTCACTCAGTAATCCCAAGATAAAGACATGATGTTCTAGATTCAAAACTGTACTTACAATACACCAAACAAATTGCCTGTCCCTTGAAATAAGAAAAACTAGCCTTGAACAGAAACTGGATTTTAATCAATTCCTGGTCTTAGAATGTGAATATATTAAATGTTCACTTGTTCATGCTTTTCCCCCCAGAGTTTGTATAAAGGCAAATGGGAAGAGCACTGATCTCAGGCTGTTCAGGATCTGAAGCAAGAAATAGGCCACTCTGTTTTGCATATGTATTTTCTGTAAGAACAGAAGCTGCCTTTGAATACCTACCTTGCTCTAAGAGTTCCCTTCAACTGTGAAGTTTCCTTGTAGGATTCTGAGCCTACAAGAACATGCAAAAGACTATGAAACATGATTTCGTAGACATATGCCTTGGCAGATGTAAAAATGGGAGCAAGAGTCTAGTAACTGCTACATTCATGTAGCCAAGTGTGTGCCTCGAAATATGCCCCGAATTTGGAAGGAACCATAAAACAGCAAAAAGCCAAAAGGTCTTTATGAAGGAATTCTTCACATCTGACTCAACTCCTAAGCTGATGTATTTCTTGCTTTACGTACAATTACAACAAGGATTATAACCTGATTATGCAGCTCAGGGTATACTACCTTCTGCACAGGAGTCATATGCTAAAACACTTGGAACACAGAAGTAAGCACTCAATCTAAAAGGACTAGAACAGAACTATAACCCCCAAATGCAATACAGTGTGGTAATTCCTAAGCTAGAGATATGAACCAAGCCAGAGGCAACATAGAGAATGACAAAATCTACCAGGGGCTGGAGGGAAAGTAGCCTTTATGTCTGTTGAAAGAAAAGATAAAGGTGAATAATCAGCAGATAAGTTCCAGGACTGAAACAGAATGGATCTCTGAGCCACTTATTATTGGAGCTATTTTGGTTACTTTTCTCATTGCTAAGACAAAATTCCCATACCCCCAAGTTAGTGGAGGAGAGGTTTTTGTTTTGTTTTGAAGCAGGGTCTTGCTTTTGTAGTTTAGGCTGGGCCTGAGCTCAGCCTCAAACTCACATCACAGCAATCCTCCTGCCTGTACCTCCCAAGTGCTGGGATTACAGGCGTGAGCCACCACTCCCTACACTGTGATATTATTGCTCCTGGGTGTGAGTCTCCACACTCAGTATTGTGTGTGGTTACCCGGGATCGAACTTGGGTCCTTGCGCTTGCAGGACAGGCTCCAGAACCACTGAGCTAAATCCCTGGCCCTGGAGGACAGATTTGTTTAACACACAGTTTGTAGAGGTTTCAGTTTATCCTTAGCCAAGTCTGAATGGCATGGCGAGGGGGCTTCGAGAGGAGATATAGTTGATGATGGGCAGAAGGCAAGAAGGCAGCAACGCAAAAGTAGAGGGAAGCGGACAGCAAGCAGTGACTCCCTGTCCGTCCCATATATCCAGGACACATGCCCTGAGGGCAGGTCACGCTCACACCCTTGCCCTCGGTTACCCATACTCACAACTTTGCCAACCCAATCAGTGGACTGACTTAAAACCATACACTTTTACTCCTAGTGTCATGTATGATGACAAGAGACTTTGAGAGGGAATCTGGATACAAGCTATTACAGGGGAAAAAAACTCAACCTATTTCTGTAGCCCTCTACCTCATTCCTAGGTGTTTACACAGATAGGAGTTTGAAACTAATTTTCCTTATTAAAATTATGTTCTTTAATAAATTACGTGAGGCAGTTTCAGATATAGTTGCAAAAGACTATTTGGACTTGCAAAACGTAGTGCAACCCACAATTGAGGGCGAAAAACATTGACTAAAATTCTGTAGCTCCAAATGAGACAGTACTTAGCTACTATTTTTCTTCACACTAACGAGATTGCATTGATAAGGCAGAAAAGTGCAAACACATGCCTACTCTTCCCATTATGCGCTTGAACATTCGGAAAGTATTTTTTGTTTGCTCTGTTTTACTATTTAATGAAAGGTATGAAAGCTAAATTCCTTTGGGACTGTGTGAGATTTACAGCCCATGTATATCAGAGGGAAATAAGAATTAGACAAGGCTCACACAAGTTGACAAAAATAAATTTGTTTCTTTCTTTAATTTTATTTTGGAGTGTCCATAGCCACCTTAATATTTATTGGCTTCCAATGAGTTATAAATTTAAGCCCCAAGAACACTTTGTCGGAGCCTCGAGATTCAATTAATTTGAGGCTTAGTGACACGCCCCCACCACTACCACCACCAAAAATCACAGCACTAGAAACATTGCAATGACTTGTAAAAATGTATAAACACTTATATTAAAAGGGAGAGGAAAAAAAAGGACATACAACCAGATAACAATGCCACTGTGTAAGAAATCCCTACATGTTCTCCATTTTTAACATTTTACAGACTTTGGATTATTTTCTTTACCTTTTTCCCTTCTTCTCCTTTGTCCCCCCAGCATTCCATAGACTTAGGTTAAGAGTCTTCATTTTGTTTTATTAGAGATTCCTAATTATTGAGTCTTATGACCTGAGTACCAAGGGGATTTAAAGGGAAAGTGGAAAAAGTACAGTGGATAACACAGTACTCAAAGGTGGCATGCAGTAGTGGAATCTGTATTATTGTCTACAGTCTGTACTGAGAAGGCTTTAGTTTGGCCTCAGTGCTTGTCTGCTTAGTAAACCTGAGCAAATCCCTTGACTTCTGAGCTCCTGTATGGAGGAACAAAATGAATACAAACTCAACCAATGGAACGTTGGAGGTGGACTGTTAACTAACTGTCTTTACTGAATGCTCTAGAACTCAGAGAGGGGCTCCTGGAGTTTAAAATGTCATCAGCTCATCAAAATTCCATCTGGTCATGATAGTGAAAAGTTTTTTCTCAAGGATATAGACAGAAATGACTATGGTACTTATATGAGCTGTTATGTGTAAAAGTTTATTTCAACAAAAAGTCAGTATAACCTTAGAATAAAAGACACAAATTGGGTCCTTTTGACTATACAAAGACATCATTTTGTTGTCTTTGTTTTCTCATTTTTACAAAGATGTAAGTGATTGCAATCACAAATCCTATCTTCACAGCTTTAGCAGTGCTTTCCCCAAAAATACAGAAGTCTGAAATCTAAACTAACTTCTAATGAGGGCCACTTAATTATGAGGTCGTCCTATTTGAAGTCCTCAGATTAATACCTTTTGTCCCCTTCTCAGACAAGTCAGTTTGTGTATCATTCTTGCTACTTCTTCCTCCTTTTCCCCACGACTGTCAATTATATGCTTTGATTTTTATGTACGTCTTTCCCTTTACACCCGTATGTCCACTATTTTGCTGGGATACAGGAGAAACAGATGGGACAAAGGAAAAAAGATGCTTAAGAATTGGAGATATTTTCACTCCCCTCCTTGACCCATTTATTAAATGCTCCTATTTTTAAAAAGTGTTGGAAATTCCATTTTAAAAATACTCTATATGTTCTGCATCCATCTATTCTACATTACAATTCTGCTGTTGGAGGCAAGGGAAGGCTGATAGTCAATGAATCAGGGGAAACCAGGCTAAAACATAAGGGAAGTCTTATTCAGAAAGAAATTTTAAAAGTTTCACCATCTATGATGTCTGCTCACTGTTAGGAAGAAGGAGGTAGTAAATGTAAGGAAAAGAGGTGGTGAGATACATGTTTTGATTCCTTGTTTTCTCTGTCTTATAGAGATTAGAAGCTGAGTAGATGGGTTTTAAAGAAATCAGAAGCAAAATGTCCTTGCACATTAACATCTGTGATTTGCGAGGCCATCAGTGCACATAGTGGCTGCGAAGTCACCTGGGCCACTGTTTGGCTAGGTTAGCTTCTTACTTCTTCGTCTCCTGGAAGAAGGGCCCCATAAGTCTTTTTTAGGAATGCAGCTAGTAAGCTTCTAGGGAGATACTCTGCCATGGGGCTTAAAACACCAAACAGAGGGCCAGGGGTATAGCTCACTGGTTCCAGCGCCTGTCTTGCAAGCACAAAGGCCGGAGTTCAATTCCCCAATAACCACATACCATACTCAGCATGGAGACTCACACCCAGCAGCAACCAGTACCACATACCACAGTGCTGGGTGTGGTGGCTCACGCCTGTAATCCCAGCACTCAGGAGGCAGAGGCAGGAGGATTGCTGTGATGTGCATTTGAGGCTGAGCACAGGGCCAGCCTGAACTACAAAGTGAGACCCTGTCTCAAAAAAAACAAACAAAAAGACGCCAAACAGAATCCATTTTGGAGCTGGAAAGAAGAATTACCCTAAATTCATAGCTCAAAGTCAAAGAGTGGTGAGACAGAACCAACCAAGGTTCAGCCTGGACTACTAGCCAGTACCAGGTGTGCTAATCAGATTAGAACTTTCTGGAATCTGAGTTTCTTGGTTGTTACCTTGAAGTCACAGAAGTCCCTTCCCTTCTATCACCATAGCAATATCCTAAAGAGACAGCAAACTTTTAAAAGCATAATATAAAAGAAAGTTTCAAGTTCTCAATCACTGGTTTCCAGAAATCAATTTAACTTTTACCAATAATCCATAAAGATAGATGTTTGAGAAATAAAGAATTACCATTTGCTTTGCATGGCTAAAATTAATGTGTGCATCGGCCAGCATTTAAGGAAAGACCAGTGTGTTAGTCCCAAAGGATCTTGCCAGAAAAGCTGATTCTTCCCCTCTGGGTCTTATAAGAACCATGAATGTGGTCAAAGGAGAAACAAGCTCTTAGAATCGATCAATCTGTAATTACATACCTGCTGGTAGTGATTTCATTTGCAAGTCTTAAATCAATCAATTATACCTATCGTCTACAGAGATTGCTGTAAACAGCTTCCTCAAAAGTGATTCAGGGTTTGTAATGTTATCATCTCAACTAGGTGTTGGGGAAAATGCCTTGGTGACCAAACCATTTCACAAGCCTCTCTTGGAAACACTACTAACCACGCTTAGCCTCTCTATGGAAGCCAGAGGTAGAACCGGCATGCATGTGTAACTGATCCTACCTATCACTGCTGGCTGGTCTTCAGATGAATTTGAGAGAGAGATTACCAGCATCTTCCCAGATAAATCTTTTTACTAAAAAACTAATCCTTTAGAATAATTTTTTTAAATTTTATTTTCTTGTGAAATAGGTGCTTTAGAGATCCCATTTGACCCTGCTATTCCCCTGCTAGGGATATGCATGATAGATTAATTTCTTTTTTGAGGTAGGGTCTCGCTTTGTACTTCATGCTGGCCCAGAGCTCACTATGTAGCCCAGGTAAGTCTGGAACACACAGCTATCTTCCCTTCTCTGCCTCCCAAGTGCTGATTACAGACATGAGTTACCACATCTGGCCTTGTGATGTGTGGTTACTGAGGATTGAACTTGGAACCTTGCACTTGCAAGGCAGATGCAGGAACCACTGAGCTAATCCCTGGCCCCTAGACATGAGATAGATTTTTTTTTTTTTTTTTTTTTTTTGAAACAGGGTCTTGCTTTGTAGTTCAGGCTGGCCCCGAGCTCAGCCTCAAACTCACATCACAGCAATCCTCCTGCCTCTGCCTCCTGAGTGCTGGGATTACAGGCATGAGCCACCAGGCCTGGTACTGTGATCGCCGCTGGGCATGAGTCTCCACGCCCAGTATTGTATGTGGTTACCGGGGATCGAACCCTGGTCCTTGCACTTGCAAGACAGGCGCCAGAACCACTGAGCTAAATCCACGACCCATGAGATTGAATTTTTATCCATTTGATAAATATCCATGACATATTAAAAATAACTACCAGCCCTTAGCCTGAGAGCGGAATGATTGTGGCTATTTATTTTTCAGAGTTTCTAAATGGGGCCCATCTTCTGCCTTAAAAATAGAATACTATGACTTTGTTACTGTGTTTGTTACTATGACATATTCAGATGTCAGCTGCTGTCATTTATCATGTAAAGTGTGTAGAGTATATTGTTCTGTTGGTCTTAGGAAGCGCATAGTTGTTTTTGATTCCCCTTTTCCTCCTCTGTAGGATGTCCCTGCTGAGGACATAGAAAGAAAATCTTTATTAATTACACCTTTGATGATCCTGGCTCGAAGCCAGCCTTGTTTTACTCCTGTTATAACCTTTTCAAAACAAAGAGTAGTGGGAGATTAGAGGGATCAGGTGCAAAAGTTCTTACCTAAAATAAGTTGAGAACCAGAAGTCAGTTAAACACAAGTCAGCCAGTGAGTAACACTTTCTTGATGTAGAATTTTCCATGGTTTGGTAAAATACAGAGTAACATAGCTAAGAAAAAAAACAAGCAAGTCTCAGGGAGAGCTAGGTTCACCACTTTGCTGCCTGTGGTGTGTAAGCAACCTGAGGCCAAATGTCACTGGCTTACTTGGTCTTTCAGTGACTTGGAGACAAAAGGTCAATAGAGAAGCCAGCACATGACGTTCAGGTGACCCTTTCGGCATCTCTCTTTACCCATTTCCACCTTCCGACAGACTCTGTTTTTCTTTCTTTGTCTACTCTCTCCATATTTCCATTTCTTCCACTTTTAATCCATGCTTGCTTATTTTAACTTTTAAAAATTCTCTATTCTATGATGGTGACTCTCTATAACATCCTGTGTCAATTGCATAGATGTACTATCACCCTTTCTATTGCAGTTTCTTGTGTCCCCAAGTATCTGTATTATATAGATTTATATAATAAATCAGTATGTAGTTATATTTTATATCCAAATGTACAAATGAATAACATATATACATAACACACATATATAAAATTGATCTTAGGGCTCTCGATTTCTGATTAGAGCTTTATAATGATTCATTGGGTAAACATGACTGTTAATTTTCTAAGAGTAACAAAACCTTGGAAAGCTTCACGTTTTCAAATAGAATTAAATGGGTGGTGGACTTTGAATGGAAGGTCAGGTGGGATTCTTGAAATTTTTCATTTTAGCAGTACATGTTTGTGGACCATGCAGTTTGAAACCATCCTGGGAAGTGGTTACATTACATACCGTAGCTTCTTCCTTTTATTTTTTTTTTTTAAATTCCCCTTCCTATCCCTCCCTTTCTCCTCCAATTCCTCCACCCTGTTTTTGTTTTTTTGTTTGTTTGTTTGTTTGTTTGTTTTTCATTTTACTTGTTAGGATTAATCTGAGCTGATGTTATGGCATATGATGCCTACACTCATTGAGACTATTAAGTTCCATGACATATCTTTATTCTACTTATTTTTCCTTCCCCTCCTACTCACCCCTTGTCCTGTTTGCCTTGGACCACTTTCCTGCTGTAAGTGATCCATCTCCTTGCCCCTTTTAGATGGATGACTCCAAATATCACAGTTATGAGGGGTTTTTCCCCTCATTGGCTGGTCAGTTTTCCTCAAGAGAAATCCTGTTCTCATGCTTGGCAGAAATCCAGTTATGAGCACATTTATAGCAGGAAGTACCTCAGAGGTCTCCCTTTATAATATGTAGATTTCTCCTTAGCAGGTAAGTTGCTACGGTGTGACTCTGGCCACGTTTTCAGGATAACAGTGTTACTCTACGCTCTTCTGGCATCCCAGAGCACAGTTACCCTGTATCTCCCACGGTGAGTGGGTCCTGGGTAATGGTGGTGTTGGCTAAGGTGAAGGAACAGTCTGTAGGAGTTTGGCTGATACAGCTGCAGGCTCATTGTGATCTCTCATAAAGACGTGGAGAACCTTATACTTCTTCATTTTGAGCTGCACTAAATTATCTTCGGCCTTTACCACAAGGGAGTTCAGGTTAGGTAAATTCCTACAAATTCTTTCCCCTTAAACACGTGCAACCAGGAAACATCTGGAACCGTCTCCACTGCATTTTTTATGAAGGAAAACTATCGATCATCTTAGGATCTCGAGTGTTGTCTCAGCACTATCTGTCCTGTGCCTGCCTTTCTCCTATCCATAATCACTTCCAAAGAAGAATAACCCACTTCTCGTTATTTTATAAGAGTTTCCATGACTTCACATCCCTTTTCTACCCATGATTGTGCAGCAGTCGCGCTCCGCCGGAACAGCTCTTAACTTGCAGCGTTCGCACCAGCAGTTCTCATTCATTTTCTCAGTCATGCTTGTCGTGATTCATACAGGACTGCCAGGTCCCCCTTTGCCCACTTACATCTTTCATTACTTTTTTCTGTTCACAAAAGAAGATGATTTTCTAGATCTTGGAGATTTTTCTTCCCACAGATACAACCCAATTCTTTAATGATAATTTTCCTTGTCTGGCATCTCAGCTCAGACATAGTCACTCTAGAATTACAAAGCCAAGAGGAATTGGAATCCTGTGACAGTCCATATGCTGTACCCTTCACCTTGAATAGAAAATAGATGCTAATAAATTCAGGGTCTTAAAAATGTGAATTATAGTCATTTCACACTTGGTGGCAGCTTCATGCTGAAGTGATAGCTTAAAACTTAATTACCATGCGTGTCCCTTCTTTATGTGCAGGTGACAGTCCACAGATAGATTTTCATGGTAACATCTGAGGAATGAAGTTGAGACACTAATTAGTTATTCGTGATGGAGAATATCGAGTGTGTACTGATTAAAGGAGAGTGTTGACACCCTTCCTAACATGCTGCATCTGTCTGTTAGTTTATAGTTGTCCCCGGTCCTCATGGAAAGCTCCGTGGGAAGTGATAGAAGTACCCTTCAGCCTTACTGTGCAAATACACACAGACACATGCCTCATGAGTAACCCTCCTGATGATATCGAGAGCAGAGGGCCTTAGACTTCTTCTGATTATGTCCCCACGGAAGTAAGTGACTTCACTTCCGGGATCACTTGTGAAACACAGCCGTGATGGAATAGACAAGACCCACTCTAAGTCCACAAGAAACTGTTATTCAGTACTCTGTGGGCTCATTCTGAGGCTCGAAGTCAGGGAGGAGAAGATAATGTATGGGAGGTCCTGTTCTCTATCACAGAAACCCATAGTCTGAGCCAGGAAGCAACTAAGGTGAGAGTCTTTGTGCAAAGTGTGACATTCATGCAGACTATTCTGCTTTTTAGCCTGATGACCTGAAGAGGCTCAGGAGTTGAAGGGGCAGAATGAAAAGTGAGTCAGCTTGATAAAGGAAGACAGTTTCTCACAGTCTGCAGTAGGCAGGTACCTCCCTTGGCAGTCCTGACCGTCCATCATGGTGATTGTAGAGGTGAGGCAAGATCAGAAGGAGGGAATTTTTAACTTAATGACCTGTCAGATCTGCTCTGGAAGGACGATCCAAAGACCCAGGTTTCCAAGTGCTGCTCACATTGAGAGAGCCTTTTGCCAGGACTTCCTCATTAAGTTTAAACTCCTGACAGAGCCCTTTCATTGGTGTGGGTGAAGGTCAGGATCTGTGATCAACATTGATTCCTTTTTGTTCCTTAAAGCGTGAGTATTTTGGAGAACAATTCATATTCTTACGGTGGTTTATATATTTCAATGCACTTTCACAAATGGTTCTTCAGAAACTTTCTAAAAGACCAGGAGGCATTGACAGGCAAAACAGGGATGATTATGAAACACCTCATTTGACATATTGAAAATTTCTATGCTTTTTTTTTTTTTTAAGCACTGTTGAGATTTTAAGAAGTCACTCTCGTTAGGGCAGTCATAGCTGTGGCCATGGTCAAGGTCAGGAGCAGAACTCCAGACTCAGACTGTGGACAGTGAGTTTTGATTTTTCTGTCTGCTCCTGTATGACTCTGGACAAGTATTACAGCACCTCTTAATGTCCCACTTTCTTCATTTGTGAATAAAAGGTTAAGAACAAGACCAACGTCTCCAGACGAAGTAGCACAAAGCATATGGACTACTTCAAGCCTTTCCTGGAACCTGTGCCTGAACAGTGTTGGTGTCCAACCTTTGCTGATGAACCAGCAAGCTGTTACTCATTCTTATGAATGGCAGCATATCTGTCTTGTTGATCTGAAAATCTACCTGTAGTATATGTCTTACAGGTAACAGGCAGCCACTGACTGTTTCAAAGCCTATTTTGTATCAGCCAAGATAACCAAGACTATAATGAAACAAGTGGGGGCTGAGTAGTTTGCCCGGTTCATCCCAAAATTAAACATGAACTTAACACTGCTTTTGATATTTTCTTATAGGAAAGGTAATTTATTATCCATGTGAAGGCTTGAGAGAGGGAGGGAGGGAAGGAGAGAGAGAGAGAAGTCTTTTCTAAGGAGAAACAAACTAAAAGAAAACATTATGCAGATAAGATGAAGTGCTAACCAGTGTGATCATGAATAAAAAGATTAGTTTTATAAGCACTCATACTGCAAAGAGCTTCTGAACTTTTTCAGAATTTGGTTTTAGTTATATAAGGATACAACAGTGACATTGTTTAATTATGGAAAAGAATAGCATTTAAATATAAAGATATCTTTAAAATCTTCCAATTTTAATGCCCAGTGGCCACGATACTCCCCTGCTGACTCCATCAGCACCTTGTAGGAGGGAGGTGAGGATTTACCCAGCTCCCCAAGAGGACCAGACCAAGCAGAAAATCTAAGAAACAAGCTACCTTGTGTGAGTACAATTTATTCTTGTGGCTAACTGCTGCCAGGAATCAATAGGTCTGTCCCAACCTTAACAGGAAAATGAAATCATACATTAAACTATAATGAGATTTTTTTTTTAAATTTCACACTGGATATTTTGAATCCTCCAAGAGATTGCCCATTTATTTTTACATACATTCATAAAAGTTCTGCTCCTCCATTAAATTGTGCCTTTATGAGTTATGTTGTTTGCTTCCCTCCAAAGACCATAATATGTACCAATTTTTTTTTTCATGAGGTTTCAATGGATTTTTATCTTAACCATAGATGACTGGTGTTGAACTCTTGGTCTCTGCATATAGACTGCTGCTGGGCCATTTTAACCTGTTGGAGTCAGCGGCCTTTGTGGTTTTTCTAGGAAAATTAATTCTCTTTGATAAAAACAGATAGTTAGACTCCTTGAGAGTCAGGATGAGCAAATGTCACAGTAAGTTTTTGAGGGCTGGTGTAGTGAACACAACTGAGGCCTACTGGCTGTGTGACGCTGTACATGATTCTGGTTCCGTGGGTTCTGTGGAGCAGCGCTTGAAACAGGCCTCTGGGGGCTCATTCTGAGACCCTGAGACAAGCTCAGTAATGCTGGCCCCTTGGTTCCCCAGCACACTCAAATCCAACCTGAAAAGCATACTGGGGACATGTGCAGTGAGGGATGATGGGAAATTGCCTCCAGTGAACAAACTGGTCCAGAAGACTTTGCGGTTGCAATTGTTACCAGAACCCACTCATGGTAGCTGAACAGGATTCAAGCTGAGTTTGCCAAGCTGAATCCAGAAATGTTCCATGCACAGATGTATGTCTGCATATGTTTTGGTCCATGCTTCTATGGATTCTGTGCCTAAGTGGAAGAGGCTTTGAATGCCAGGCAAAATGGTCAGCATTTACAAAGCATGTCCCATGCCTTTACCAGCATGATTTTTGTGTGCCTCTGATCTGATGACTGAATGACTGAATGACTGAAGAGCTTCCTTGTGAAGGAAGATGGTGTAGTCAGCCCGAGTTGACCGGTGAGGACCCAGAGGCCCTCAGAGGTTTCAGGCCAACACAAGGGTATTAGACAGTCGTGGAGAAAATATATCATAATTGCTTGGCTTCCACCTCTTTTCTTCCTGCTAAACCATAGAAAAAAAAAGAAACTTCTTTCCATGCAAAAGAAATCTTTGCATTTGAGGGTCCTGCTGTATTTCTTTGTTAAGCCTTCTATTGCATTTATGTAAAGAGGCTTTCAACTTTCTCTTTAGGAACAGTAGATTTTTTTTAAAAAACCAAGATGTGTACCTCCTCCCTAAGATGAATATAGATTCATGTACTGCATACAGGTACTAATCAAAGTTCTATAAAAGGAAAGGAAAAGGCTGAATTTAAGTTTCCGCTCACTCCTCAGTGAGATTCTGCCCCAAGAAGAAAGCACCCAGCCCTGAGAAAATGTGGGCAGCACCGAATAACAGGAGGTTCTTTGCAGTCACAGTCTCAAAGCTTCCAGCCACACACCTGAGGTGAAGCTGGAGGGAGTTAACCAGAAGGGCAGCTGAGTATTTGGATTCCTCGGTGCTCACTTCTTTCTTAGTCTTCTCTCTTAATGGGCATTCTGTACCACCTGAGGAGTTGAGGTATCGTCTTGAGTCTTAGTCCCAATCCCAGAAGCATTAAATCAGAATCTTTAGGGATAGGATGTAGATGAACAGATCATGAGTAGTAGCTGTAGGCTGAAGCCAAGGCCAGGACGTGGTCTCTAAGAAAACAGATCCTGTACCAAATACCCTCAGCACCATAGGCAGTGCTGATCACAAGCATATTAGTGGGCAGGTGTGGGAAGAGATGGAAGGGAGGGTGACAGAGGCAGAGAAGAAAGGAGGCAGTGATCATCACAGTTGTTGGATTTAAATTTATAGAATAACTATTATTAGATTAGGATTTGCAGTTAACCTTCGAATGCTTCAGAGTGTATGTACTATTACACCCCTGAAAACCATTACAGGCTTTAGATAAGTATATGAAAAAGTGAACAACATGTGTCTAGGTGTGTAATTCTCTTTGCCATCCTTCATGTGCATTAATCTCTGATGCTGGCACTGCTCCATGCCGACAGCACAAGCAGCCATTACATCAAAGGCAATGGTTCATTATTATTTCTTTAGTGAATCCTGTTTGTCTGAAGAAAGCAGAGATAACAAAGAGGAAATTATAATTTGTGTGGAGTGATACGACTGCTTGTAAACCAAGCAATAAAAGGGAAGCGTATGCGAGCAGTTGAGAATTCCCTGTCTGTCTTCTAAATGCACAAAGTGAGCACGGCTGGCGGTTGATGCCCAGACACGTTTTAATTGGGGGGTGGGAAAAAGGCACTGAAGTATCTTCCCCAGCTGAAAAACCCACAATTTCCTTGTTACAGCGTTGCATACACCCCCGGATAGTTCCTGGAGCTGTTGCTGCCACATTGGGCATGAATTTTATTCGTGTTCTTATTCACTGAAAAGTTCTGGCAAGTCTGTGTATATAGAATAGCAGCAGAAAATCCGGGGAAGAAAGTAGTGCTTGTATGATTTCTGTTACTGTCCCCTCTGCTCTGTCTGCATAGCAGATTTGGAGTCAGCTGAGATTATCCTGACCTTTAATATGAACCTAAAAGTGATTTGGCCATTTTTTTGGACACACTGTAGAAAGTATACTGTCCTAGGAGTCTCTTACGGTTCTTGATCACCTTTGATCTTGGATTTCTGTTCCATCGGTGTATTCTGTTGAAGACAAACCATCACCAATAGCCCACATATTACCTTTGTTTAAATTAAAATAAAACACCCCAATTCGGGTAACTTGTTTCTGTCAGAAAATTGTCATAACAGTAATGATTTTTTAGAATAGACATTTTCTGCCATATGTAAAAGAAACATAAATGCTGAACCTGAAATTGAACGTTCTTATCCTGCTCAGACAGTGCTGTGAGTGTGAAAACCCATTGCTTGGGCTGCGTGACTCAGTTTTTCACTTAAATCCTATCCAAGATCTACTCACACGTTGACTCTGATATACTCAAAAGATTCTACTAAAATTTTGAAAAGGCAAAGCAAGCTAAAATTGAATAATAAATATTCTTGGTCCCCCAAGTCCCCAGGCTACATTACCTGGTAGAATGGCTTCCCTTGGCTTCCCACTTTCTAGTACTAACCCCTTTCTCCCTATTTAACATTCTTTCTAATGCATATCAGTCTAGTCACATTCTTGGTTCCTCAGGTTCTTATGGATCCTAGCCTTAGGGTTTTATCTCTTCCTGGAGCTGCACATCAAAGTATTTTCCCAAACAAAGAGAATTCTTTCCCTAACAGAAATTATGAGGCAGAGTTTTTCTTGAAATTTTGTAATCCATATTGACACTGTAAATAGGTGTTGTTTAGTGCCTAGCTTGTTTTGTCTTTTCCTTTTTGAACTTTTAACTATTATTTTCTTTTTAATTAACATAATGTTACATAGGTACAGTGTGCTTCGTCACTACATTGCTAAAGGATGTGTGCTAATCAGATCTGAGATTCTCACCTCCTTGTTCCTCTGTGACAGCTTGTCTCTTCGTCTAGTAAACATTCTGTATTCTTCAAATAGGAAGGAACCATTAAAGAAATATGTTTCATAGGAGATGAAGATGTAGACCACACTTGGCTATTAATCTGGTTCAATCCTGTGTTGTATGGACAATGTAACTAAGGCCCAAAGGGGCAGAGTGTCCTGACTCCAGGCACACAGCTAAGTATGGAGGTTAGCTCTGAAATCAGTCTCCTAATGCCTGGCCTGAGGGTTTCCTGGCACCTGATTCCCTCTTACCTCCTTTAATCTGCTTGACTCTTGACCTTAGAGTCAAATAGTACTTCTCCACTACTTACCACCCAAGTTTGATCACCCCGGATGAGATTCTTTTATTGTGTGTGTAAAATGGGTATGCCACTATCTCTCCTCATGTTGTAGGGTCCTATAAGTAAGGTTGACACTACTTCTCTACTAGGAATCCAAAGCTATCCAAGGCGTTGCCCCACCTCAGCTGAGGCATGGACTATGAAGTATGGGGGCGACGGACTGAGTTGTGCTGTGTACCCGAACCTATTTATTCCCATTCTGCGTGCATGCTACCATATGTTTGTATCACAAACATACTCTAATAAAAGAAGGGAACAATTTTAAAAAGAAAAATAGCTGAGAAGATACAGCACAACCAGCAAGTTTTGAAAGTTAAGAAAAAGAAAATCTGCATGGTAAGGGGACAACACACAAGAAAAGACAAGTGTACTAGATCTTAAAGATTGAGTCATTCATGCTCAAATGGATATAGACCTTCAGGACATCCTCCTAAGTGAAATAAATAGGTCACAGATGTGGAAATATTGTATCTTTGCTCTGGTATGAGAAAATGAAATTGTAAATGAGTTGTACTATGTATAATTGATATTATGGAATAGAAAATATTTTTGAAATATTTAGAAAATTGTTTTGCCTTAAAAGAAAAGAGTGTGTAGGGGTAAATAATGAGGGGGAAAAGAATGTGACAGTGATAAAGAAAAAAGGAAACAAAGATTATGTTTATAGGGGGTGGGGTGGCAGGGTGGGTAGAAAGGGGGAAAAATGAGAATCAAGTCATGTCATATTCTGGTACAAACTCATTGTTGAATGCGATGGTGATGTGTATTCAGAATGTACCGATAAAGATTTAAATTTTTTAAAAAAATGAACAGTTTAGCCAAAAGGGAGAAGGTGGAAGCACTAAGAGGTCGCAGCACAGGCCCGGCTGAGGCACAAGAAGCGTGGTGTTCTGTCTGCAGAGATGATCAGAGGCCGTCAGAACCTGGGGGCCAACCGTAGTGGAGAGATTTGAATGTTGTGTGGATTTAATCCCTGTGTGATGGAGAAAGGAAGCTGAATTACAGAATAAAAGAAGCTCTACTGTATCAGTCATTAGAATGACTTTTGAATGTTTTACTTTTATATGTTTTTTATTTATTCTCTGTTCAAGGTTAGTTTCCTGCTGAAAAATATTATGGTCCTCTGCTGTCCTGTCTGAAAATGGAGTATATCAAATGAGGTTGCCAAACTGAATGTAATCTCAAAGGTGAAAATCTAATCTCAGCAGGCTTTCATTTAATTGAGGGCTACTATAATGAAGGAAATCACTGTAGCTAAAATAAGATATTGCCGGCTGCTGGATATAATAAGACCTTAAAGCATATGTATAAAAAGGGCACAAAATAGGTGCCTTTTCTGTCTGATAAATTACTGAGTATTTTACTTACTAAGGATAAAATATGACATTATTTTAACATTAACATATTACTTGAGTTATGACAGGATTCAAAATATGGGTAATATAGTGTTAGTTCCAAAATATATAGTGTTAGCCCTGCTTTGATAGCATAAAACATGAAAATTGCAAGTACATAAATTCTTTTTTTTTTTTTTGAAAAAATCCAGTTTTCTCATAGGATGTGAAAGTACATTGTATATATTTATGGGATGTCATTTTAATACATATATATGATATGAAATGACCAGGTCAAGTCAGTAGCTTATCTATCACCTCAAATATACCTCATTTTTTCATGTTGAGAATATTCAAAATCCTCCTCCCTACTAGCTATTGTGAAATCTTGTCCACCCTGTGAATGCTATTGTGCTACAGAATACTAAATATCACAATATCTTATTTGCAAAGACTGCATGTATTAACTGCACCCACTAAGCCTCTTTTCTCTGTCCTTCCACCCTCTCACCTTTCTCACACTGATCACCATTATTCTATTCTCTTTCTTTCAAATCAACTTTTTAGCTTCCAGTTTTGGTAAGAACTTAGTTGATGGTATTTGTCCTTTTCTGTCTCACTTCTTTCTCTTAATATGATGTCCTCCACTTCTATTCATTGGTGGAAATGAGAAGACTTTTCTCTCTCCCATGGTTGAAGAGCATTCCATGTCCTCCTAAGCAGCACTGTATGCTTTCATCTGTCCAGGTGCACCTAGACTGACTCCATGTCTGGGCTCGAGTGGACAGTGTTGTTGTAAACATGGTGTGCACAGGTCTCTTTCGCATACTGGTTCCAGTTCTCCTGGATTTGTATCCAGTAGTGACATGGCTGCAACTGTGTGGTATTCCCATTTCTTGATTTTGAGTAACCTCCAGGTTGTTTTGCCTTGCAGCTACTGTAACACACATATCACCAGAGAGTTCCCTTTGCTTCACATCCTTGCCAGCATTATATTTTGGCTTTTTGATAATAACCATCATGACTGAAGTGAGATGGTATCCTATTGCAGTTTTGATTTACATTTCCCTGTTGATCAGTGACATTGATCACTTTCTCATATATGTATTGGCCATTTGTATATCCTCTTATAAGAAATGTCTAATCAGATTTGAATCCATTTTTTAATTGGTTCTAATTTTTTAGTTGATTAGAGTTCTTTATATGTTCTGGCAATTAATCCCTTATGAGACAGTTTGCAAGTATTTCATCCTGTTTCTGGTGGCTGTGCATGAATGAGTTTATTTCCGGAATCTCTGTTTTGCTTCATTGGTCTGCATGTGTTTCTGAGTCAGTATCACAGTATTTTTGCTCATGATTACTTTGTTCAGGGGCTTTGTAGTTCCATGTAAATCTTAGGAGTTATTTTTTTTACTTCTGTGAAGAATGATGGTATTTTGGTGAAAATTTCCTTGAATCTGTAGATGGTTTTGGGTAGTATGGTTAGTTCAATACTACTTGTTTCAATTCATAAACATGGAAAGTCTTAACATTTTCTGTACTCTTCGAATTATTTCTTCAGTATTTTGTAATTTTGATTATAGAAGTCATTTCCTTGAATAAGTTTATTCTGGACATTTTATTTTTTGTAGCAGTTATGAATGAGAAAGCTTTCTAGATTAGTCAGCAAATTCATTATTGGAGCATTAAAATATGTTGATTTTTGTCAGTTAATTTCATATGCTGTTAATTTTATATCCTTCACTTGTCAATTCCAAAAATTTCTTTTGCTGTTATGTGTAAGTTTTTCTATATATAATATCGTCATGAGGGCCGGGGAGTTAGCTCAGTGGTTCCGGCGCCTGTCTTGCAAGCGCAAGGACCCGTGTTCGATTCCCCGGTAACCACATAACAATACTGGGTGTGGAGACCCACACCCAGCAGCAACCAGTACCACATACCACAGTGCCAGACGTGGTGGCTCACGCCTGTAATCCCAGCACTCGGGAGGCAGAGGCAGGAGGATTGCTGTGATGTGAGTTTGAGGCTGAGCTCAGGGCCAGCCTGAACCACAAAGCGAGACCCTGTCTCAAAAAAACCTAAAAAAAATATATATATATATCGTCATGAAACAAGTTTAAGTTGAAATCCTACTTGCTTATTTAGATGGCCTTTTTTTCTTTCTCTTGACCTGCTGTTCTTCGGTCCACTAGTATATCCCATCAGAGTGGTAAATTGGATACTTTATTGTGCTCTTGACCTCAGGAGCTACAGTCTGTTCGTGTTTAGTGTAATGTGATCTGTGAGTTTGTTTTGTAATTCCTTTATTCAACTGAAGCACTTTGCATCTACACCTAATTTTAATGGCTTTGTTTTTATCATAAAAAGATGTTGAACTTTATTTTTTCTGCATCTGTGCATGATTGGACAGTTCTTATCCTTCATTCTGTTGAAATGTTGTGTTACAGATTTCAATTTGTGTACATGAGTATGTTGAACAATCCCTGCCTCATTGCGACAGATCCCACCTGATTCTGGTGATTAATCTTTTTCCTGTACCATTGGGTTTGATTTGATAATATTTTGATGAGAATTTTTGCATCTGATGTTACCAGAGATACAAGTTTACTAATTTATAGTTTCCTTCCTCTGTGTGTGTGTGTGTGTGTGTGTGTGTGTGTTTGTGTCTGTGTCTGTCTGTCGGTCTGTCGGTCTGTCTCCTTATGAGGTTTTGTTATCAGGGTGAGCCTGGCATTATACAATAAGTTTTGAAGTACTGTATTTCTTTCACTCCAACACTTGGTAATAGTTTTTAATAAGAAGCCTTACTGCCTTATGAAAAGTTTGGTAAAATTGAACAATAAATCTGTCCTATCCTGTGTTTTTCTTTGTTAGAAGACTTTTTGTTACCAATTTAATCTTATCACTTGTTATCTTTCTATTGGTTTTCTATTTTTTTCATTTCTCTGACTTGGTAGATTATGTATCCAGAAATGCAGTCACTTCTTTTAGTTTTCCAATTGTTTTGTGTACAGTTGCAATTTTCTCTATTTTTCTCTGGGTTTTATTTATTTGCATCCTTTCTTTACTAGTGAATGTAACAATTTATCAATTTTTTTATTTTAAAAAACTGTCATTTCATTCCCTTTTGTGTCTTTTTAGTGTATATTTTTTTCTGCTTTTCTTTTTGTCACTTCATTTTTTTCTCCTTTTGCAGTTGGCTGTTGTGCTTTTCCAGCTCCTTCAGTGTCACTGTTATTTGAACTTTCTATACTTTTTTGTACTTGCTTTCATTAATTCTTCTTACTTAGTATTATTCTTGATACAATCCATAGGTTTTGGTGTGTTGTATTTTGATTTTTGTTTTCACAAATTTTTAAATTTCCCTTTTGATTTCTGCATTGACCTATTCTTCCAATGTTAATTTCCATATATTTGTACAATTTCTAAAATCCTTATATTAATTTTGAATTCCTTATGGTCAGAGAAGATACATGCTATAATTTTAATTTTTTAAAATGTATTGAAACTTTTTTTCACCTAATAAATTGTGAGGTCATTCCATGTGCTATTAAGAGGAATGTGTCCTCTGCAGTTTTTGGGTAAAAGATTCTAAAAATATTTGCTAGGTCCATTTAGTCCATAGTAGCCTTTAATTCTTGTGTTTATTTACTGGTGAGTATCAGATGTTGACGTCACCAGTCATCCACCTTGCAGATCTAAATATTCATTTCTTCCTCAGAATTTGTTGTCTTTAGAATTTTTCCCATTTACTAGTTTTCCACACCTTTTCCCTTTTCTTCACAGCCATAACATGAGAGTTGGCTTGCTTAATGGTATCACCTGAGTCCTAAAGATATTTGTCCTTGGGCTGGGGATTTAGCTCAGTGGTTCCTGCAACTGTTTTGCAAGCGCAAAGGCCCAGATTCGATTCCCCAGTAGCCACATACAATATTGGGTGTGGAGACTCATGCCCAGCAGCAATCAGTACCATGCACCACAGTGCTGGGTGTGGTGGCTCACACCTGTAATCCCAGCACTCGGGAGCCAGAGGCAGGAGGATTGCTGTGATGTGAGTTTGAGGCTGAGCTCAGGGCCAGCCTGAGCTACAAAGTGAGACCCTGTCTCAATTTTTAAAAAAAGAAAGAAAGATATTTGTCCTCTTTTTAAATTTTTTTTCTTTCCTTCTTCTATCTGACTGAGTTATTTCAAAAGACCTCTCAAGCCCAGAATTGCATTTGTTCTACCTGATCTTTTCTGCTGTTGCGTCTCTCCAAAATACATGTACTGTTATTTCACATTTTGAATTCTTTAGCTCTTTAGCTCTAGCATTTCTATTTCATTCTTCTTTATGATAGCTTTTTGCTCGGTTTCTCATTCATAGCATGAGCTCTACTTAATTTTATTGAATCATCTATATTCCCTTGTAGCTTGTTAAATTTCCTTAAAATTCATGTTAAATTATCAGTCAGAGTACTGATTTCCTTTTGGGGTAAGTCTATAGTTAGGCAGTTGTAGTGTACCTCTAAGTTGTAGTGACACCTACAAAATGTCAGATTATTACCTTGATTTTTTATGTTTTTTCTCTGCCTAGAGTAGTATTTGCAAATGTAGCAGGTCATTTGCCTGTAAAAATTTATAGGGCATCTTCTATAAGGAGAAGACTTTGTATTGGCTTTGTGTTTGAGGGTATTGGCTAGAGTTTTTTTTTTTTTTTCCAAATGGGTGCATTAGTGTAGGTTTACATGTAGCTTTTTGAGTTATAACACATGTCGGTGTTGTCTGCCTGTGTCACTGGAGAATAGAGGGCAGAGGTTGTAGAATAGTACCATTAGGGCCAGGGATGTAACTCAGTGGTGCCATGCCTACCTCGTAGGCATAAGGTCCTGAGTTCGATCCCTGGTACCACAAAAAAAGTACCATCAGCTGGAATATACCTCTTATATGAGACAGGTTCTCTGACATGTCTGGCAATGGTGTGCCCAGCTGTGTGTGGGAGGATACTCATCATTACCTGGTGGCTGCATTGTCAGAGCTGCTACAGACAGCTGCCTTGCTGCTTCCCAGAGGACAGAGTCTTAAGATGGCTCTGTGCAGCAAGAGAATGGCTGTAAAAGGTTATAGTATGCACTGGAGATTTCTCTCAGGCAACGCAGGAAGATAACAACAGCTTCTCAAACTGAGCTTGGAACCTGAGAGGGATTCAGGTTCTCTAGAAGATTCCTTAGGAATCTGTGGAATTAGTGAGGAATAACAGAAGAAACTTTGGTAGACTTCTAATAAAATTTTAGAAGACGTTAGTAGAAGTCTACATTTTAATTTGCTTCGATGTGTTTAAATAGACTAGAATTCACTGAAAACCATAGTACTTGAAGAGGCAAAAACAAAAAAATTAGTTGACTGGTGCACTCTAAAATCAAAAAATGTTTTTATGTTTTTAGCTTCTGCCAAAAAGGCATTATCTTCAGGTTATATAGTAGCTGATTTCAGAGTATAACACACTGAGCAAGATAAAGAACACAGTGTGCACAATGAACGTTAGAATACTAGGCAGAAAAGTAATTCTAGTTGTAGGATGAAAGCTGTGTGTCCCAACTGTGGCGAGAAACAGAGAAGATGACTTGATGAGCAGGATATTCTAGGGCTTTAAGGTAGTCGAGGTCAAGGATTACAGGAATTTAGGCTTAGTCTTGAAAGCCCCTAGTGTAGTAACTTAGGGATAGAAGTCTCCAAACTCACATATTGGATTCATGAATATTTAGTGGAATAGATACCAGTATTTCCAGTCCTCATATGCCCTTTTCCTATGCACACATTCACATGAGATGTTTAACAGAATTTCAAAAAAAAAGCAAAAGATAATAAAGCATTGACACATGTTAGGGAAGAAAATAAGGCCAGAGTGTTTGATAAAATGGGATGGTAGAAGGCAGGCATGATTCCACTAATGTGTCTCTAAACATGGAGAGTCCAGGTACCTGAGTGAGTGAGTACCCAACCAAGCCTGAAAGAACAAATGCCCAGTATAGAGATGCCTGGTTCGACTGGCTTGGAGGAAAAGTTTGAATGTGGAGTTGTTCACTGTCTCAGAGTTTACTGAGTTGATCAGCTATGAAATCTCTTGAAATAGACACAGATTTTCCTCTTTGAAATTTCACTGATTCCTTTCCGTAATCCTTTTGTCTAAATTGTACACTGAGTTCATGCACTGATTTCAGATCCTGCTCTGTCATAAGTCCTATGCCTCTACATTCCCCTCCATAGCATGCACCTCTATTTCTAGGGCATATTCAGTTTTAGGTATAGCTTGTTTATGTATGTATCCTTGTGGTTAGCCAATATCATTATGGTGCCAAGATAACTTGCTTTCCTCTCTTTTATCCCCAGAGTCTAATACAATGCTGACATGTAAATATATACAGACTAAAAAATAATCAAATGTGAATAATCAAGAGCCAAATGATACGGTTAACTCTAAGACAAGTGATGGGGAATCCTAGAGATAACATTAAATTTTTACTGCAGAGCTTCTTATCCTTCAGTCTCTTACATGGCTTTATTAGGTGAAAGAAAAAATAAGCAAGCAAAAGAACTAACTCCCTGATAATCTAATGAATGAGAATAGCAAAGCCCGCACGTGAGGAACAGCTAAGCACTTACATGGTATGCTGAGCTTTGGACTCCTAGACCTGAGTTAATTCCATTTCCTTGACAGTTACCAGTTTTATGAGCGTGATAAAATCTCATCACCTCTTAGATGCTCAGTTCCCTCATCTGTAAAAGACAAATCATAATAGATTCATCTCATTAAGCATCTTTGAGTTTTGGTAGACGAAATGTTATCACTTAGAGACATCTAGTCTAATAAAGTAGCTGTTCTCATTGAAGGAAGCCTTTGGAGAGTTTAAGATTGATTCAATGAGACTAAACAGAAAAACAAGACTGAACAGTACAAATGAGAGCTCATTTAATGCATTTGTTTACTAGTTGATTGTCTCCCCAAATTTTGAGATTCGTAGTCCAAGAAGTAACGTTAGAAGGGCATTTCACATAGTAGGCAATTCATAAGTATTTAATGAATAAATAAATGTATGGACAAGTAAATTCCTAGGTAGGTCATTGTGAGTTGTCAAATGAGAGTATTTTATAGTCTACCCTGGAATTGAGACTATTGCAAATTAGAATACCCTAGAAAGGCTGATAACATTCAAGATAAGGGGGTGACTGACTCCCACAGTGTCATAGTTGGCAATCTGTCCTTCAGGATCAAGTAGCTGCTTATACCCTGGCCCCTGCTTTACTCTCCCTGCTATGGGCTACAGGTATGGTAAAGTCTTTAACGCTTTCTTTGGCCTTTGAATCATCTTAGAATATTTCCCTTCCTGCATAACTACTTCTTAATCTTTGGGTGTAGAAATCATCTTCTGCGCAAGTCTCATACAACCCTCCAAACTGACAGCCAGCTTTAATAGCGCCACAGCACTGGTTTCTCTGTGTTGTACATGCTGAACTGTTCTGTTCCTCTCAGCTGGTGGAGGAGAAGCAGACAGTCCACGCTTCCTTCGTACTCACCAACCTCTAGCACATCACAGTCAGTATTTATCAAATGAATCGCACCCTTCTAAGGTGTGAAACGAATCACCAGAATGTTGTGGGAAAGATAGGAACATCGTGGAGATGGCCAGGACTTACACTAGATCATTCCAGGTTTCAGTTTTAGCAGAAGCAACAGAAAGCCTGTTAAGGAGAAATACGTAGGAAGCAGCCAAAGAGGATAGAGAAGAGAGGATACCATCTCTAGAAGAGAAAGAACAGGAAAGAGCCAAAAAGACATAACATGCCTTCAGGGAAAAGACAAAAGGAGCCAACACAGAAATAAGATACAAAATCCGAGTGAGGGAAATGTTTCTCAAGAGTAGATATCATCAAACAGTGCAGTACAAATTTTTAAAAGCCAGGAAGGGGGAAGATGCTGCAAGGTAGTGTGTGGTGGAGTAGCATGAGCTGCTGCAGATCCACAAGGGAGGGAAACAGCAGGATAAGATCTTAAGGCTGCTGGGCAAGGTAGCTTTCCCCAAACCAATTAGGGTTATTGGTGTGATTTGGTAACAACAAAAAGAGCAGTGAGGGATTGATGTTGAGGAAAGATGGAGGGAGGAAATGTGAGGCGCACAGTCATTGCTGTGCTGTCTTCTTTCAGAATCCATTTGGCTCCTCCTGGTCTTTCGCCAGAGCACAAGAGACTGAGGCACCTCGCCTTCTTCAGCACTTTATCAGCCTCCCTTATATTTGATGAAGCATAGGGCAGGATAGTGGGAGGGGTACACAAGGGACCATTAGCCACTCGGGTAAGTGTCGCTTTGCTTTGCTTTGTAGCTTCCTGGATTTAGGTATTTCAATATCCACAGAAACTCCAGCTTGCTTGTGTGCCGTCTTGGAATCCTTCCTGAGTTGCCTTCATGCATGCCTGCCTCGTTGAGAAGTTTATAGTACAGTTAGGGAGGCAACAGGGGTAGTACCATTTACTTTAGCGTCTTGGAAGTAATCCGCATCTACAGTAGCTACTTAACAAATGTTTACTGAAGTGAAGTCAAGCTGGGCTACTGTTCTTTTATGCCACAAGGCTTGACTTACTCTCTTGCTTATCTGAGTGGGTGAAAAGCAACTTTAAAAGCTTTTCACTCTTCCATAAAGAACTAAGGATAGTGGCCACTATATACTGACCACTGTGTGAATCACTTTATATGCATTTAAAACAATTCTATGATATAGGCACTATCATTATCCTCCTTTCTCTAATAAAGAAACAAAGCTGTGAAGAGGTTCGGGGATTTATTTACCTAAGATCCTAAGGCAGGGAAATGTATCAGTTAACCTTTCAATTCAGATCCCCACAGGCTACATGGCTCCTTATAAGCCATTCCTCTCTGAGTCTTTCTATATGTCTCCACCCACAGGCTGCCTGGACTGTGTAATCCGCAGTGTGTCATTTTCTTGCCTTCTCCCCTTTCATCCTTCAGCCCTGGGTGAAGCTAAGCTTGCTGGTGTCATTAGCAGGGACCTTGCTTCCCTTGGCAGGACAATCCTGACTGTCAGGACAATCCTGAGTCTGTCTAGGCAGACTCAAGTCTTCCACACATGCGTCCCCAGCTATCTTCATTCTTGAAGACGACCCCTGCTGAAAGTGGAACAGTCATAGCTTTTGCTTCAAAGATTATTCAGTGGCCAACAGACCTGTAAGTGTCTTGGGCACAAAGTTGTGGCTGATTGTTGCTTTATATCCATCAAATGATTTACCCAAGGTACACTGACGTAGCCAATTTGAGTACCTCCTTCAAGTAATTGATGATGACTTTCCTTAAATCTCTAATCAGCTTTGCTTTCAGTAATTCTACAGGAAAGCCAAAACCACAAAGAAGCTTGACCTTTTAGGACTTCACCAGATCATTCCTTAAAACTGACCATTTTTTCTCCATTGTCAGGCCCTGTCAGGATTTAATAAATGTGCCTGTGATTTGTTAACCTGTCTGATTGCCTCTAGGGTGAGATGCATTTTTCAAAGCTATCCCATTCTCCAGGCAGCTCTTTGCACAGTGACTATCCAGTAGACACCTGCTCGAGATCGGTAGCTTCAGACTGGCTCATGCCTCACCCGACAATGCTACAGCCTCCCAGGAACTAGCACACAGAGGAAGAGTGGATTTATAGAAATCCACTGCTGTGTCAGAGGGAGAAGACAGATGAGTTATAGAAGGCAGGTTGGCCAGGGGCTGACGAATATGAAGACACAATTCCAGGAAACCCAGTCATGTAAGAGTAGGGTTTAACAGGAATAGATCATCATTTTTTCCTTTTTCCAGTACTAAGGATTAAACCCAGGGCCTTGCCATTGAGCTACATTTTTAACTCTTTGTATTTTATATTGAGACAATGTCTCACTACGTTGCTGGGGCTAACCTCACACTTGCTATCTCCTGAGTAGCTCATATTACGGGCATGCCTTACTGTGCATGTGCCTTATTGTGCACATGCCTTACTGTGCGCATGTGTCTCTGTGCCTAGCAGGACTGTTTTCATGACTCAGTCATCCCTCCCTGCAAGAGGTGGTGGAGCCTGAGCAAATGGAAGTCTGAAGGGCTCTAATGGGATTTGTGCAATCTGAAAATCAGCAGAATTAAACACAGTTGAGTAGAGCGATCTTTCCTTTCTTCCATCTTTTCTTTTCCTCTTCCAAAAGTATTTAGCAAGGATTACAAAACAGAACAAAGATGAAAGGGGAGGTGAGCTATTTGCTGGAGACAGACGTTCACCTGGACTAGCATTATGTCACTGAACTGAATAAATATTGGAGACTCTTCTTCAACTTTGAATGGGCCCAAAATGTCACTGTTACCAAAGCTGTGCTTGGAAGGAGACAGCAGATAATGTGCCTCGCAAAAAAGGCAGCCACAGCCTAGAAAATGGATCATGCTTCCATTCGAGAGCTGTCCCTTCCTTCAGCATGACCTTGAGTCACGCATCACTCTGCTGACATGTTGTAGTGAGAGGAACCCAAAGCTGAGAAATGTACCATTCAGGCAGTGCCAGGACTGTGAGCCCTGCACCTTCCCAGGCCCATTACCAGGTGGCTGGCTGGTGGGGTCAGAGGGACAGAGGGACAGAAGGAGGGATGGAGGAAGCCATCACCCCTCACAGGCTTGATTCCCAGGTAGGGGCTTCAGCAGCACCAGCAATAGAGACATCCATCCAATCCACTGCAGGAGTCCAGAGACATTCTGCTTATGGCAAGCCCTCCCCTTTCTCGGTGCCCTGCCACACACCCACAGGCACTCACCACTGTCCTACCATGGAGGCAGAAGCATTGCCAACGACTTCAGCTTCACCTTGAATTGCCTTGACAGTTATTTTGCAATATTCGCTATTTTTAGCGGGGTGGCTGATACCTGGGAATGTTTGGTATTGAAACATCTGTTGGGTGAATGAGGGACTGAATGGGTTTTATCTGAATGGCTTTATTGACTAGGTTATTTATAGACGTTTCTGTTGATAATGGGCTGTCGTGGATACCAGCTCTTTTGTTCTTTCCAACCATGAAAAGCAATAGTTACTCTATTGCTGAAGAAGCCATGTCACACAGCAGTAGCACTTACTGGGACTCTATCTTTCTTTTATTTAAACTTGTGTTTAATTAACTAAGCTACTTCGGTAATAAAAAAACAAATGCTTAATTTATCTGAAAGAGAGCATTTTCCTAAAGAATGTCAGAAAGCTTCTAAAATCAGCTGAAGGCTAGGAATGAGAAGTAGGGATAGGAAGAAAGGTGCCTTCTGAAGTCTGGCGGATGGAAACCGTGAAGCACAGGGGTCTGATCAGTAAGCCAAGGTGAGGATGAGAAGCTTCCAAGTGACTCCCATCTCCTTGTCCTGCTCGAGGAATGGATGCCTCTAGCGGAGCCAGCTAGACTGTCCAGACTGGCTCCTTCCAGACCCTTTACCTTGAGGAGGGTAGGGCCAGATGACAGTTCCCCTGGGCTCCATTCTGTGAAGAGGAAATCCCCAAAGGAAATCCATGAAGTAGAGGAAGTGGATGCTGGGAATACACAATATTCCTTCAGAATTTCTTGTGCCTCCTTTGTACAAGGGAACCCCAAAGCTCAGAGCATACTTAGTTTCCTCAAATCCATATATATGGTGCCTCACAAGGCACCTGGTGGCTGAGTTTTCTACTCATGCATTCCACTCTTTCCCATACCACAGTCACTTTCTGGATCCATGAAGAGCCCAGAACAAGTCTTGACAGGCATTGTACCATCAGACCCAGCTAGCCTAGTGGAGGCCATGCTCTTTACCAACATTCAAACTATTATTTTAAAAATAAACAGTGTGATTAAAGCCAAACAAATATTGTTCAGTAGCTATGGAATTTCAGGATATAAATTTTGTAACTGGAAAATTTCTGCACATTTCAAAAAAAAGAGATCACCTGGGGAGACAGAGCAAGACTGGAAAAAGATAAGTGAACTATTCTGGAATGGTTCTTGGTAGAGAAAGTACATAAAGGGGGAACTAGCAACTACTGTTTCACCAATGTCAATTTCTTAGTCATAAAAAATATATTCTGGTTATGTATGATGTTGATATTAGAAGAGTCTGGGTAAAGAATATGCAGAAATGTTCATCTCTTCTGTAAATCTTCAGTTATTCCAAATATAAAATGTTGTTTGAAGAAAATGTCAGGTTGATAGTACCACCCAGACTTCTTTGGGACAAATGACAGGCATTGATGGCTGGGCTCCTGACACAAGGCACTCTGGAGTTCTCTGACACGTCAGAATTCGAGCTTCTGTTCTGTGGGAGCCATAGTCTAGGAAGGACAGTACCATGCCGAGAGCGATGAGGAGAGGCGGGAATCCTCCTCAGCACTGTCAAAACTAGCATGAAATTTGGGCCACTGATATAGGAAACACCGAACCTGGGCTCATTATAAAGGATGATGAGATGTGAAGTATCACCTGAAGATGAGGGACCCAAAGGGGAAGACTGTACAGGTACATAACATAGCCTCATGGAAGACCTCCCCATCTACACGGAGCCAGAGACTTACTCCTCCCTGTTGGTAGTTGGTCAGGATTATCAATCAGCTGTTTTCAGGAAGCATGCTTTAAATGAATCTGTTCCAAAGACTCAGAGAAGGAAAGCGAGGGGCAGTAAGGATGATGAGATTATTCCAAATTTAAGAGATGAATCTGTTCTGCATCATAAGCACTAAGAGGAGATATCAATGGGAATCTGTTTACCCAAATATCCAGAATTATCTCGCAGAGGCACCAAATGTTTCCTGTTGTTGATGGCAACCTAGAAAAGCAAACTAGATACAGAATTTGGCTCATGGGTTGTAATAGTCTATGATATTTTGGTAAAAGATTAAAAATGTACCAAGATATCCCGTTCACTGCATGAACCAGCTGTTCATTTTCAAAACATAATTTTTATGTTTAAAGCATGACATTTTTAAATTTAAGCACATATTTTACAGTTACAGTCTTGCAGACACTGTCATAAATACATTACAAATATTAATTCAGTTAATCTCCCTGCTGTGCAGTTGAAAGGGGCACTAGGCTACTCCTGAGGACACAGAAGAACAGGGAGTTAGATGATTTGCCTGATATCACAGAGCCAGTGAACAGTAAAGCCAGGATTTAAGCTTAGGCAACCCCAATGAGTTCATGGTCTTATCAAAGTTTTTTATTATTATTCTTTAGAAGCTGTGATAATAGGTGTGTGCACTGATGCACACTTTTGTCCCAACAATGAGAGAAACTGAGGCTCACCTCATGGTGGAGCAGAAGCAGAGTGTGAGGTAGGAGTCATGAAGGGAGATACACAGTACACCCTCCCCCTTCACATCCACAATAACCACTTCTGTCCAGACCCCATCTCTCCCAGCTAGGCATCTTTTGGCCCCATAATCTAATCACCTCTTAGAGGCTCTGCCTATCACCACATGAGGCAGCTGAGGGGCGTCTTGACTGATTGATACCTTATCAAAAAAAAAAAATGAAAAACAGAGATACAGCTCAGTGCAAAAGCCCTTTGTGCAATCCCCAGTACAGCAACCAAAAAAGCAGAAGGATAAACACTATCAGAAATTCCAACTAACAGGCTATAGATGTTTGGCTTAGCATATGGACTGCAGTTTGCTTCGGTTTTCTAATTTTAGTTAGGGAGGATTTTTCAAATTATCTTTCTTTTTGTTTTGTTTTTTACCCTCATTACTCAGAAATCAGGAACTACCCAATTAGAGCTGCTTTCTGCAGAAATGATAAGTGGGGTAGTATATACCCCATGTTCCACCACTCCTTACAGTCTGTCACTGAGACTGCAGGTCATTGTCATTTATTATTATACATACAGTGACGTCTGGCACACTTTACCCTCACACACCCTGGCCCATGGAGACAGTTGCTGTCACAGCTGCATTTCACGAACCACAAGGACTTGGAGGTTCTATGGTTGCCTGGTAAAATATTACATCCCAAATGGCTGTGGTTGCAGTATGTTGTCTAATTAAAGTTTTCCAACTTCAGGAGCTTTGCGGTCTAACTGCAGGACAAACCTTTCCCCCCAGGTCACTGTAATTTTCAGAAGAAATGCTGACTCCCAGATCTGGGAGTAGAGGTGAGCACATTGGAGTCCTGGTTCTATTTAATTACCTCGCTCCTGCCTTTGCTTACCATTAGTATTCAGCCATTCATTGAGGGCTTTTAAAAGCTTCTTGGGTATTTACATCCAAATCTGAACTATAGCCAACTTGATTATTCTGGTGATTTGCTTTATCATCTTCTATTTGTATGGGCCTTTACAACTCTCAAAATTCCTCCCTAAATATCATTTGCTTTTCTCAGTGACCTTGTGAGAAAGACCACAAAAATTGTCACACACACCCCCAATAAAAGTTGAGAAAACAACACATGCTATTAAGAAAGATTTGCATTTTATCCCTTTTTCTTAAAATCTGGCCCTGGTACTTGGTTTTTAAAGCTGTTTCCTAAATGCAAAAATAAAAACGTATTTATTTAATTAACACATTGTTTTCAGAGGCCTGAAAACTTCTAGACTGCGTTATGGTTTCTCCCCACTGAGACATAATTGAAGATTGATATGATACGTTTTATTAATTAGGCCCGTCTGGTTTTCCCACAGAGAAGAGAGAAATGTGTCCTCCTCTATGCCAGCTGATTTTTAAAAAATCTACTTGGATTTGGCTTTTTCATGCTAGTGCTAAACCAAAATGACCAGAAACTTAAATGTGAAATATTTACCTTTATCTCGTGCTCAGAGAGAAAATGGGAACCATTGTTACAAATGCATTTTCTTTCAGAGGAATAAGAAACTGAGCAATATCAAGGACCTGTTTGTCCTCGTCATCTTTACCTATGGCAACCCAGCTGCAGGATGTTCTAAGGAGAAATACAGAGGGACGGTGCTCTCTACTTGATTTCAGAACTAGGTGTGCGCACGTGTGTGTGTGTGTGTGTGTGTGTGTGTGTGTGTGTGTGTGTGTGTGTATTTGGCTGGTGTATTACTCAGATAAGTGAGTTATTCTCTTTGTGGCCTCTGGGCCACAACCCCCTAAACACACCTGATTTAAGGGGAGTGTTGCCTTGAAGATGTCTTTCAGCTGTTTGGGTGAAGCACATCATCCGCTCAGGTTGGGCAGGCCTTGTCCAGTCAGTAAAAGGCCTTAATACAAGACTGAAGAGGGGCTTCTGCCAGGAGAGCACTGTCAGACATCAGTGACAGCTCTTCCCGACCTGCTGGCCTGCTCAGGTTTGCCAAAGCTCAAACTGGCAAGCTGCCATAATCCCCTAAGAGACGTCCCTCTCTGCTTTCTGCCCTCATCTCTCCCTGTATCTGTGAACCAACAGGAGATACACATCTGTCTGTCTACCTGTCTCCTAGGGATTCTATTTTATGAAAATCCCTGACTAAAAAGTACAAGTGTGTTGGGGCCGGGGATTTAGCTCAGTGGTTCCGGCGCCTGTTTTACAAGCACAGGGACCTGGGTTCGATCCCTGGTTACCACATACCTATACTGGGTATGGAGACTCACCCCAGCAGCAACCAGTACCACATACCACAGTGCCGGGCGTGGTGGCTCATGCCTGTAATCCCAGCACTCGGTAGGCAGAGGCAGGAGGATTGCTGTGATGAGTTTGAGGCTGAGCTCAGGGCCAGCCTGAACCACAAAGCGAGACCCTGTCTCAAAAAACTTAAAAAAAAAAAAAAAAGTACAAGTGTGTTATATTATAATATTTTAATGAAGATTGTACTCTAGGAAGTAGCAGACAGTTTATGTAAAAGACAAGAGGATAAATGTTAGGCTTGGAGAAACTTACAATCTATGTGGACATGACTCAACTCTGTTGCTGTGCCAAAGCAACCACAGACAATGGCTATTATAAATGACATGGCTATGTTTTTTAAAAAATGCTATTTAGGAAAGTCACTGGTAAGCCAAATGTGATCCACAGGCCAGGGTTTGCCGATCTTTACTCTGTTCAACAAAGATGTTATCTAATGTAGCGATTGTAATAGTTTTATTTATTTTAATAAACTGAGTCTATTGAAACATATTAGGAATATATTATGATCAGATTCATCTCTGAGAATTTCTGCCTGTACATGATATATCTCCATTATTTTTTGCAATCCTCCTGGCTTCTGTACAACCATCACCACACCTATATACATAAGCTTTCCTTGTATTCATAACAGTTATCGGCTGACAGATAAAATATAGAGGATTTGCCAAATACTCAAATATTCTGTGGCACGTAATGTGTACATATTAAACTAAAAGTCAAACCTCGGAGTTATGGAATGTTTTATTAGTCTATAAACTTCCTATTTAATTCTTATTCCACTAGAGTGACACAGCATAAACTATCAGTTGGGGCATCCACTGTGATTTCCCCCAGGTCTATCCTGTACAGAGTGTGAGCACGTGGTTCTTGATGTCTTCTGTCCCTCATGCTATGCGGGGAGATGTCCACTGTCACAGCTAGTCCTTAGTGTTCATTGGTTACCAGTGGAGAGTTCTAGATAGCTTCCACAAAGCTCATTTATGTCCAAAGATGTTTTCTTTTCTGAGTATGTTGCTCAACTGGCAAATCTAGGGCATAAATGAAGGTCATTCCAACTCCAGAGCCAGGATTTTGTTGTTTCTTTTAACCTGGTACTTACTAGGATGTTCTGTCAGAACAGACTATACTCTATTAAGTCTAATTTGTGAATTAAGATCAAAGAAAAATAAGGAGTGCAAGACAGTTCATGGTGGCAACGAAGTGAAATAGGCAAAGACTACAAGTTTAGAGATAGCACAGATAGTGCGGGTTACGATCAGGGTTTATGAGTCGCAGTTTGGTTCACTTTTCAAAGACAAATGGGACTCACTTGACGGGGAATAGAAGTCAGGAGGGAGAATTGCATGTCCCTGTGACCTGCAGAAAGATGCCTGGCTCGAAGCCATCAGTTTGTCTCTCTTCTGTTGAGATAAACCACTCATTTTAGGCATCAGGATCTATCCCCAGCTCTACGAATCAGTTTCCAGCAACCAACTGCCATACTTCTCAGGATTTTCCCATTCACTGATTATCGCTTCTACTAACATTTGGTTGGGGAGCTTGGGAAGTTTCCCATGAGACTCTATGGAAATGACCAGGTGTAGCAAGAAGAATAAGAAATTATTTCCTTCATTATACCATTTAGTCACTACTACTCAGATAACTAGAATGTCTTGGGATTTCTCATTGAGACTTTTAGTTTTCTCTGATAATTGTGAAGCTAAGCAGTGGTTGATTTTTTTCTGAGAATCCTTCCCAAAACTTATGCGGGAGTTCTGGTTTTCTGATTTTACCTTAGTCCAGCACTCTGGAGCCATGGCTTTGGGGATTATCTAAGTTTTGAAAATGGTATTTGCCTCCAGTTGCTCTCCTGTCATGTGCTGAATTCTTGTGGGTTGGAAAACTGTATGTAAATAGGCATACTTGGAATTTCCAAACTCTTTCAGTGTCCCTAACTACTCCATGCTTGGAGCTCAACAAACAGAAAACAAAAGCCTTCTCTCAGAAGATCAGTTTTCACAATTAAATACAGCGTCTCTGCTTTCCAAAGCCTAAAAATGAGGAGTGTGACTCATTATTCTAGGACAGTGGTGACGAATTTTTCAGAGCTTTCAGTGACACAGCTCGCTGCAGCACACTGCCAAAAGTCTGCGCCTGCCCTAGGATCTCCTAGAAGCCTTTCTCTTACTGTCCTCCTTTCGTGTGCATGTGTATGTGTCTCCATGACTACACACACACACATACACTTCACCATGGCAACTGACATAGAAATGCATCATCCTAGCTATTAGAAGTTTGTGTTTCTGGATATTTATTCTCAGAACCAAGTAGTCTGTAATGAATTCTCACACCTTTTTTATACTAGAAGATTACTGTATGTCTACAAAGGGATTGCTTGTTGTCTTAGGGAGTGATAGCTAAAAATCTTGAGGTCTCCTCCTGGGGTGAGAAAAATGTTCTAAAAGCAGTTATGATAATCTCTATAAATATACTACAAATATACTGCATGAATCTGTAAACATAGTGAAAGTCTTTCAAGTGTGCCATTTGATGATAAAAATTACATGGTATATAAATTATATATCAGTAAAACTTATTTTAAAAATTAGATTTTTA
>PVIR01016260.1:0-37133 GCA_004026965.1 Petromus typicus | reverse complement strand
TAATTTCTGCTGGATGCAGGCAGCAAAGCTAAAGCTCTAGCACACCACTAGCCTAACTACCTTCTCATTCATCACTGTTCCTCTGAATTTAATTCTCCAAAGCTGGCCTCTTCTAGGAGAATACAGGTGTCAAGATCTTTCTGGTCCAAATCCAGGGCTCCTACAGACAGTAGTGGATCTTATTAGCTCTCCACATCTCTAAGCCTGTCTTACAAGGCTCTTTCTCATCTGGTCTCAATAGTAAGTAACACTTCAGCCCTGAGTGATGCTGTTCTCCTGAGTGTTGTTCTCTTCTTCAGTCAGGAATGTCTGTTTGTTGTCACCTTGGAGCTCTTGTCCCTTCACCATTTAGGTCCTTAGTTTCCCTAATTTTTTTTGTCTGAAGTGTCTAATTTTATGGCAAACAAAGGGAAAATAATTTCAGGCTGATTTGAGAAATTCTATAAAGGAAAGGAATTTATAATATTTTTTATATTTAAAGCAAAATTTTCTAAACCAAATTATTGTCCTGAAAAGTTTGGAACTAATGTTATAAACTGAATTAAATTGTATTTGATGTACTCATTTTTAATAAGAAAAATAAAATTGCTGATACAGGGTCAAAATAATAATTCAAAACAAATTCTGTTCTATTTTTAAAATGCTAGAAACAATACAGATATACTTTCTGGTGATTAATGAAGTACCTGGAAATGATTTTGCTTTTTTTGAAGAGAAATAGTTCAATACATGGAATTTGAGTAAAAACTTTAGTATTTGGAAAAGGAAAACAATTTTAATTTTACACTTGGATGCAGAGAGCATATATTCCATAAGTAAAATTAAATGTCATCTTTCTAGTCATATTACAGGAAAGGTATCAAGAAATAGCGCTGCATAAGCTTTGAGGATTCACTTTTCTAACTTAGAATCCTGGAATGCAAAGAAAGCTGTGACCATTTTTATCTCCTGCCCTAATAACTTTGCTAAGCCAAAGACCACCTTACCTAAAGGACTAAATGAAAGTGATAGAAACTGATAATGCAAATTGTCTACCAAACATTTTATTGCTACAGATGGATGATGACAGAAATAACCAAAATAAGTCTAATCCTGAAATAATAACATGGGAACCTAGAGTTCAGTCAACAATTATCCCTTCTTAGCTGAATTTATGCCTCAAGATTGCAATTGATTATATAGAAGTATTCAATCAATAAAATAAAATAGATATACAGAATTAAATCCAATTTTAAGTAATAGTAAAACAGAGGGGAAAACCTGAAGGAAAAATAAAGCCCAGGAAAAAATTATAGCCTGTATAACACATTTGTTCCCACATAATTTAAAGTGTTTGTCTCAGTGGAAAATTCAATGTTTGAGAAAATTTTGACTCATAAGTGCATCTCATTCATGCTATCCTGTTTGATGGACACATACACAACAGTTGAGGGAAACTCAAGGCATTATACGACAGTTATATCTCATATACTAAAACAGAAGTGGTCTTATATTATGGACAACAAATTTGGGATTTCCTGTAAAGAAAGGACAAGAGCAATGGTCACTGAACACGTATGTGCTCTGGAAAGACGTCAGATATTGTAGCATTTTAAACAAATTTACTTATTCACTTTAGCACATACATAAGGGTGAAATTATTCACCACTATTGGATGAAAAAATTAGAGCATTGAGGACAAAACAAGAAAGAAAAGAAGAAAGAGTAAGAAAAGTTGAATTACAGAACAATGTTCAAAGATCCACAAATTTTGAACTGATTCTCATTTTGTTGCACAGTCTATGCCTTCCAAGATGTCGTCTTGCTTTGAAACTGCTTCATAAAATGAAATTAATTTAGCTCTAGAAAGCCCCTTAGCTGAAGACACTCACTGAAAAGTGAGCCAACTGTTGATTTCTGAAAATAACTATTGAAAATGAAATATCTGAACAACAACAATAACAAAAATTACCAATGATTGATATCAGTATGGGTCAGAACATACCCATGAAGTCGACTCTGCATGTTCTAACACCAGCCTGGTTTTTGCTGATGAGGGCTTTACGAAGCTTTTACTTTATTAATTTTTTAAAGTTCATTTAAAAGAATAAAATTCTACAGCAAAGAACTAAAAGCTTCTTAAAGTTGTAAAATTTTGTAGTTTTATATTTGTTATGTGTACAACTTGACTTTCCTAAAATTAAGGCCATAAGGTACTGTTTTATATGTAGATGGAAAAAAATCTTCTTAGAATATTTTATAAGATTCATCTTTAGTAATCATTTCCTTTTGTAGGTATATTTTTTTCACTTACATATAGCCTCCTCTTCAGTGAGTCATGAAAAAGACAGCAAACATTATACATTTTAAATAAACTTTTGTGTTACTTCTCAATTCATTCTAAACATACAATTAATTCATAAATACATATCTATCTTCTACTTTAATTTGAAAAATCTTGAAAGATGAAATTTTAAATTGTAAGACATTATAAAACAAATACTCTGATGACAAAATAGGGATAAAAAGTTAAAATATTTTAAAAATTGATGATTTTTTGGTGGTATTCAAAAACTCTGGCACTTAGCACTTGCTTACACATTACCCTCCTCCGTTCTAACATCATCATATGCTTTGAATTCATTTATTTATTTATTGGAACATTTTTCCTCATGGAACTGTCTAATGATGAAGCACCTATATTATGATCCAAGCACAAAAGCACCTAAATATTTTAATTTTCTATTTACATTTTTTTCTTAATTGAAATAATTACAGACTAAAAAGAAAATAACTAAAGATGACATTTCCATACTTGCTTGACTGAACACTGCAAATTACATTCTCCTGGCCCTGTATAACTTTACTAATTCATATTTTTCCTTTGGGATAAAATAATAAATACCATTTTGTAAATAAAACATATAGTACTAGAATCATTTTTCACCCATGATTAACATCACACTCATTAAAACTGAAATCCCTTTCATTGTTTTTGCATATTGTCTATTTAATATACTCACTAATATATGTTCCTCTTTTCTGTTAGATGTGGCCTGGTCATGAGCAGCACTGTAAATATTTTCATTATTCTATTCTACAATATATATAAGTTGGGAATCAGATCCAGCCTTCACCCCACCCTTCCATCCCTCCTTGACTTTCATGATTTCTGTTAATCAGAGAAATGCTTTAGTTTGAGCAACAAATCAGTCTCAGAGACTGATTCATTTTTCTTCTAAACTACTACATAAAGTGGTTTGACAGGCAGTCATTCTTGAACAGTCACAAAATAAGAGTGTTTCTCTGACTCCCATTTAGTCGCAGAGGTGGAGTATTCAACTTCCCCACTTTGTTATGTGCTGCACTTATTGGAAACTCATTTTTGTTTAATGTGATGTAAACTGGTCTCACTAGGAAGTGAATATCTCACTCAGACAGCTCTGCAATCTTGTTTGTCTGCCTAGACAAGCTAATCTGATTGTAATCATGTTACTTATCTTTTAATTTCTTTTGCTGCTGATGTACATCAAAAGTGGCATTCAGCTGGGAATAACAAAGGTAAAATTGATTTTTATCTATTTATACTTTAAGGCTAGGCATGTGTTTTTTTTTTAAATATATAATCTTAAGCAATTTTGGGGTGCATGTCCAACAGAGGAACCACAGGCGTAAACCTATGATAAAATAGAACAGGACTGTAATAATTTAAACTGTTATAAATAACCTGGCGGCTTTTATCCCTACTGATTTTTGTAGTGACTTAGTGATAGATAATCATTAACAAATATACACACATTTTATTGAAGAACTGGAAGAACTACTGTTGTTCAAACAATTTCTAACTTCCTTCTTTTTCAATTAAACTAATCTAAAATATCAAAATCATTAGGGAAAATAATAATGTCTTTTACTTCTGAGCTGAATTCATGAAAAACATAAAAAAAAAAAGCGGAGCAAATGATAGATAATTTATTTTGAAATGCAGCCTAACAGCTGCGATATTTAGTTGAAATCTACTGAATGAGTAGGAAAAATTAGAAACTGTAAGAATTGACAGTGATTTTATTTGTTCCAACAGTATCAGCGTTTTGAGTTAGGAAGGCTCACAAAGTCTGTTCTTCAGGAACTGTGCTCTGAAAGTGCCAGTGTGTGAAACAGGCACAGGAGGAGAGGCCCTGTGATAACAAGAGAGGCAGGAAGGTAGGGAGGACCAGCCTGATGATTAGCAGGGTCCAGAGTCGTGACCACACCCAGGGCCAGAGCAGATGGCTGCACTTGGAGAGAACAGTCAGTCACAGGAGTATTTGTAGCCACTGATATTTTTGTAATAATTAAATTCTCACTTGCAAAGGAATAGAGTGTGGGTTGTTAGGGAAGCAATTATTACATGTAGGATACACAGTGAGATAGAGATTTCAAAGATGAAATAAAATATAAAAAAGGAAGTCATATTATAACCCAAAAGTTTTAAATACTGCTCTCTAAACTAATAAACATGCATGTATGTAAAAGTAGCATAATATATTAGAATAATATACCCTGTCACTTTCAATGATATTTGTCTATAGAAATAGACCATATATTATTTTAAGGAAGATAATATTATAACTACTGTTTTTATTTTCCTTTGTGCTTCTCTGCATATATATAAGCAAAAAACAAAATACAAAACAAAACAAAAAACCACCATCAAATAGTTGATATCAAGAGAATGATAATCTCTACAGGGTGTACAGAAAGTATGGAGCAAACTGCTGGGTATGTTTTCCATTCGTCTCACTTGCTGTAGATGACTGCTCTGTTTAGGTCCCTTGGCTGTAAGTTATACAAATTCATCTAATGCCAGTTTAAATATGTAGGGGGAGTATATAAATATAGAAGAGTCTAAACCACATAGGCTGAGAATGGTGCTAGTCACTGGAAGAAAATATGAATTGCACATGTCATCCTAGCCCTCTCTTGCCTATTCTCTTGCTAGGTCATTACATCAGACTCTTGGGATGCATGGCAGAATGAGTAAGAAGGAAATGCCACATCCCTTATTCACATGAGATGTATCTTGGTCCTAAATTCAGTTTCCTGGGAACTCATGTAAATTGAGTCTCTTACTTACCTTTGACTCAGCAAAATTCTGTCTCAAGTAAGAGCAAAGGCCAAGGGGGAGGGGAGGGTTTAAGTCATATACATATAGAGACAATAAGAATGTTCTACTTGCCTTTTAAACATATGTTGAAAGACAAGGGAGCAGCTTCAGTGCTAAGGAATTTGAATGGACAAATCATTGGGTTCTGTAGAATGAGAGAGTACTATATATATCAGTATTTCAATTTTAAGTAGCTATAGAAGTAGTCCTTGAGATCTGTCTGCCATTACGTCTCCCAGATCTACTGTCAGGCATAATTCTGAAGTAGAATATATAATACAGTTGTTGACATTTGTATTTATTTATTTCATTCTTTACTTATTTAGAGACAGGTTCTCACTAAGTCTGTGATTGGTTGGCCCTATTGTTTTCAGGCAGGTGATGGGGCTGCTTTCCTGATGACAGCAGAGAGTAGAACAATACCACTCGCCTTACAGCCAGAAAAGGAAAAGGGAAAAAATACGGAAGCAGGGTCCCAATGTCCCTTTTAACGGGGTATTTTTCACAGTCACTTGAAAGACTTCTACGAGGTTCAATTTCTGAAAGATCTCCACCAGCTCCTGTTAGTATTACAGCACATAGCAAAGTCTTTAACTCACTGGCCTTTCAAAAGGATGCATTAAAACTGTAGTACTAGTCAAGGGGCCAGAGATGTAGCCCAGTGACACAGAGGACTGGGGATGTAGCTCAGAGGCACAGCATCTGCCTAGCAAGTGTGAGTTCCTGAGTTTTGATCCTTAGTACCAAAAGAAAAAAACAAAACAAAGCAAAACTATAGCACCAGTCAATGCAGTCTGAGATTGTATATTTTAGCAACATTAAAATAAAAACTACTCTATGTAATATAGTAAGGCCTAATTTTGAATTACTCACTTGATACATTTGTTTTTATTTAAAATTCCTATTTGGGTGAGTGTAATAATGAGAAAAGATAACAGCATGCTGTCACATATGGCTCCTCATAGTTCTATTTATAGTTATTCTTTTGTTGACTAAGTATTTTACACTTGCTTAAACTGATGGATCATTTAAAATATGTTAAATATCTCACAATTTGTAAAACTCATAGACATTTTAAAACTCCATTTAGATTTCCTACTGTTCCCTGTATTTGCATTTCAGAGATGGAGTCCAATGCCTTCCTATGCTAAGCACATACTGTGGCACTGGGCTACACACTGAGTCCCAATGTCTTTTGAATTGTTTCAACTGATATAAACTAAAAAGAGCTCAGCCAAAATAAAATCCAAGGAAGAGTTCACCAAAAAAAAAAAATGTGAACAGTAACACACAGCTAAGATTTTAGTTTAAAATACAATTTTGTGTTTTACAGTTGCTGAGTACATACTCAATGTACACCGTCACCTTCCCCCCTCCCCCGAATTTTCTCACAGATATCAGACCTGAAGAAGATGAAGTGTCAAACTAATATAGCAATCTGGTTGTATTATTTATGTTTGTTGTCTTGGTACTTTTCTACTTTACTGGTGTTTACATTTGTTTACTAAATATATGGATTCTTCCTCTCTCTCTCGCTCTCTCTCTCTCTCTCTCTCTCTCTCTCATCCTTCTCTTTTTTCTATGACATACTGAAAATCTAACCTAAGATCCTGCCACTGAGCTACATCTGGAGCCTTTTAATTTTTTTTTATTTTTTATTTTAATGCAGGATCTCACAAATTTGCTAAATTGCCCCAATGGGGCTGTCTTGAAACAAGTAGTTATCCAGCCTCAGCTTCCCAAAATACTGAGATCACAGCCAGCACACCCAACTGAGTTGTTCTATTCTTGGAATGCTACCTGTTTTATGTCAAAAGCATTTATATGATCTAAAATTACAAATGTAAATATGAATGATGTTGAATCATCTTGAGGAAAGAATCAATGAAAAAAGACTATATAGTACTAGACAATTATGCATGGTACACATGGCCATATTTACAGATACGTAAGGAGACATAGGTATCCATGTTGAAATGGAGTCCTTAAAATAGGAGGTGACTGAAGATAGAGTGAAAAGGACAAAGAACATACTGGAAGGACTAGATGGGAAAAAAAGGTCATGAATTTTCTAACTTCATTTTAAGCAATGCATTTTGTATATAAGATGCTCAGTGAAGTTCATGAATGATACAAATGAAACTAAATCCATAGCTTCCTACTTACACTTTTAAAAAGTTAAACATAAAATTTCCTGAAAAGGGCCGGGGAGTTAGCTCAGTGGTTCCGGCATCTGTCTTGCAAGTGCAAGGACCTGGGTTCGATCCTCGGTATCCACATACCATACTGGGCATAGAGACTCACGCCCAGCAGCAACCAGTACCACATATCATAGTGCCGGGTGTGGTGGCTCACGCCTGTAATCCCAGCACTTGGGAAGCAGAGGCAGGAGGATTGTTGTGATGTGAGTTTGAGGCTGAGCTCAGGGCCAGCCTGAACCACTAAGCAAGACCCTGTCTCAAAAAAAAAAAAAAAAAAAAAAAAAAAAAAAAAAAAAAAAAAAAAAAAAAATCCTGAAAAAGTAAAATAAAAATAAATGTGCATATAGAAAATAATAATAAATTCATGGTAATTATAAAAGAAATATTTCACAAACATGCATTTTTTTCCTGTGTATTGTAACAGCATTGCTTGGATAATGGTCCCTTCCTCCATCTTGAAGGCCAGGAGCACAGCATCTTCAAAACCATCTTTGATATTTAATGTCTGGTCTCTTTGCTTCACAGCATAAGGAAGCACATGGTTTTGCTGGACCCAGACAAGGAACTACCCATCTCAAGATCTACAAGCTCATTGCAACTGAGGCCCTTTGCTCTGTAAGTTTCAGGAATTAGGAAGCAGATGTCTGGTGAAGAAAGGTGTCTACCCTTTCACAGCCTACCCTCTGTCTTCCAAAGAGCCACATAATCACCACTGGCAAAATGATTCCTATTCCAAATTTTTTCAAATGTTAACCCATTACAATACATCATAAACTCCAAACTCCAAGATCTTATGAGTTCCAAATTCACAAGTCTAATCTTCATTATCTAGCTTAGTTAGATATGAGTGAGCCTCTGGGTAAGAAATGTCCATAATTGTTACATTTCTCATCATAAGTGAACCTATGACCCTTAAAAAAGAACTCTGTTTCCAAATAAAATTGTGAGACTGGCATGTGGTTAACAGTGGCAAAGGCATGTATGTTCCAACAAAGAAAAGAAAAATGCAAAAGGAAAAAGGAATCACTAGTACCAAATAAATTCACATTCCAGATGTCAAAGGGCTAAAATTAATACTGTCTCTGAGCTTATAACCCCTATCTGTTCTGAGTTGGGTTACTTTCCTATCTGGAAAATCTGAAGTAGTGGAATTGTCCAAGGCTCTCTTTCAGGGAAAGAAAACATATTCCAAAGATTAAAATGTGAGCACCTTTGAAGTACCATTTTCTGTTTACCAAGATAGAGCTAAAAATTATGCTTGTCTTTTACTTAACAGAATTTTGCTATAGTTAGATCAACACATTACTTTGCTAAACTATAAGGCTGAGAAGTATTTAAAAAAAAAAAAAAAACAAGCAGTATGTTTTTATTTTCACTATAGCAAAGACAGTCACTCCACCTCCAGTGGTTCTCAGCAACATGCCTTATTCATCACAGAACTGGCTACAAGTACACGAAGAAATGCTTGACCTTAGAAGGATGTTACCATGTTCTACAAAACCCTGGCAAGACCATTTTTTCAAGTCTTTCACAAGGCAGTTTATTGCACAAGGTTTTTTAGTTATCTATTGCTTTGAAATAAATTGAGTTGTTTAAAATGAAAAATTAGCACGTACTATCATGTAGCATCTGTGAATCAGAAGTTTGAGAATATCTTAGATGACTGGCTGTAGCTTAGATTAGCTCACAAATGTGTAGCAAATAGTTTGAAGGACAATGTTTTTTGCCAGCTTACTGAAGCAAGAGGATCCACCTCTCTGCTGGCTCCATCATGTAGCCAGAAGATGAATCTCTCGATTCAGCTCATGAATATGATGATTGCTTTCCCCTGACTGAGCAAGCTAAGAGATGAGGAAGCAGCTATATTTGTAAAATCTAACCCACCAACTGTAGACTTTTACAACCCCTGTGGAGATCAGTTTGGAGATTCCTCAAAAAGCTAGGATTGGAGGTCCCATTTGATCCGGCCATTGCCCTGCTAGGTATACACACAAAAGAATTAAAAGACTCACATCAAGTTACATATGTGTACCCATGTTTATAGCAGCCCAATTTGTGATTGCTACAACCCAAGTGTCCATCAACTGGAGACTGGATAAAAAAGCTGTGGTTCTTCTACAGAATGGAGTATTACTCTGCTATAAAAAATGATAAGTTTGAATCATCTATACTCAATTGGACATACCGTGAGGATATCCTCATAAGTGAAATAAATAGGGCACAGATAGGTACATATCCATCTTTTCTCTGGTATGAGAAAATAAAGATGTAAATGAGTCCTAGAATTGTATGTTATATATTGTGAAATAGAAAATGCTCAAATTAAAATAGGGTGAAGGTGGAAAAATAATGAGATTATAACAAAAAAGAAAGGAAACAAATTTTATGTATATGGGGGGGCGGTAGGGTGGGTAGGGCTATGGGAAAAAATGAGAATTAAGTTGTGTCTTATACTGGTACGAATGTCCATTATGGAGTGCAATCATGATGCATATATGTAATGTACCAATGAAGATTTTAAAAAAATATCTAACCCACCATTACACCAGTGGCACAGCCTAATCCTAATATAACTGTGAGGGCACCACAGAGGGCATGGCTCTCAGGAGAGAGTCATCATTGGTGCTGTTCACAAAGAGGACTGTCACACTGACAAGTAGAATGTACAAGAGAATGTGTGACATGGAAGATCAGCTTGAAACACATGTTCATAGGAATTTAGTATTTTTAAAATAAAATCTCTGAATTTGCATCTCAAAAATATCCTCATATTTGTTGTAGGGAATGCTTCCACGGGGTCATTTCAAAACACTTTGGAAAAAAAAAAAAGGACTGAAGTTTAACCAGCTTTTCAAATATCCATTTGGTTTTAAATCTATTGAAGTGCAATCATAGTGGAATAAATAGAAAAGTAAGAGGTAAGAGCTTTTATGGATCTGTTTAAGAAACAAATTTAAAAACAAAGAAGAATTCAGTGGATCTCTGTTCCAAATCTTGCCACTCTTCAGAGGTAACAGTGACCCATGGTGTAACCCTAAGCTAATGTTGTTCCTTTATTATGACAAGTGTGTTTATTTATCATTTTGGAAATATTAAATGAAAGAAGGTGACCCATGGTGGGATTCAGGCCCAGAATATGGTATGATTACATAAAAGCTGTATTGCTCTGCTTCATCAGAGGCTACACAGTTTCATTTTAGCACAATAATGCCTTTCAGGAAAAAAAAAATAGACAATAAGAGGAATGACTGATAAAAACCAGAAGACACAGACTCCATAATCCTAGGAGTACTCATTAAGCAAAAATATGTGTTGTTATTATGTTTCTTAATTTGGTGCTGGATATATGAATGCCCCTGGCTTCTGTTAAGAGTTTGGATTGGGCTGGGGATTTAGCTCAGTGGTCCCAGTGCCTGTCTTGCAAGCACATGGACCTGGGTTCAATCCCCAGTAACTACATACAATACTGAGTGTGGAGACACACAAAGCAGCAATCAGTACCACATACTTCTGTGCCAGGTGTGGTGGCTCATGCCTATAATCCCAGCACTCAGGAGGCAGAGGCAGGAGGATTGCTATGATGTGAGTTTGAGGCTAAGCTCAGGGCCAGCCTGAACTACAAAAGTGAGACCCTGTCTCAAAAAAAACCTAAACAAACAAACAAACAAAGAGTTTGGAGATGTCAATATTCACCTTTTGCTCTTGAGGACCCTTGTGGAAAATCTTAGAAAAAAATGGAATCAAAAAAGAATGAAAATGTCAGCTTTCCACATAAAGTGGCTCATAAATGTAGATCAGGTCACAGAAAGGGATATATGAATAATGTGAGCTGGATTAGTCACCTTTCCATTGCTGTAACAAAATACCTGAGAAAATAAACGAGAAGAAGCAAAGAGTTTTTGGCTCACAGTGGTTACCTTGTTATTTGTTGATCCTAAAATAAGGTAGAAACAAAATGGCAGCAGGGCTTGGGGAGGACAGAGGTTTACTTCTCCTCAGGGCTGGGGTGGGTTGAGTTCTGTATCACAGAACTCCTTTCTCCATTTGATTTTATTCTATCTGGACTTCAAGCACATTGCCTGGTACCACCACCCACACTGAACATGTCCTTCTCCTCCTCAGCTTGCTGACAAATATCAGTCATCTCTGAAAACATCCTCACAGAAACACTGAAGAAAGCTTTACTGATTTCCTAAGTATTTCTCAATCTGATCAGGTTGAGAAGGATGAATCCACCACCATAGTCTTTCAGTTCTCTTCCTCATTTTCAAATTATGAGTACACAGCATTGATTTCTCTTTATTTTCCCACATTTAAACTCAATCTGACAAAACAAATCCTTATCCAGTGCAACGGTAAAAATTGTTTATCCTTCGGGATTAATATGCATTTTATCTCCCTGTCTGTATGTCTCAAGATAAACCTGAGGCTATACAGCAGCTTCTTCTCCCACTGACAGGCTCTTAGTTGCCCTAAATAGTCCTGGAATACATCAATTACTTGACACTTCAGTATCATTCTTTAATATATCTCAGGTTCTAAGTCTAAAGCTGTACAGTGCCAGATTTTGCAATCAATGAAATTTATAGCAAAACTCTTCAAATAGTCCAGGAAAATTTTAGAGTGAGCCCAATACCTCATTCAGTATTACTTTATTAATTTATGTCTAGTTAAGACAAATGCAGAACAGATCTTAACAGAAGAGTTCCAGAAAAACTGCTAAGAGTGCCTATTAGAGTGGTGCTTTGAAACATAGGAAACATTAAATGGGAATGAATTCAACTGATACCATTTCATTTCACTAATGAGCAAATATTTAAACAACTGTATTTTCCATCTGGATGGTGGCCAATATCAGAAGCTCTTTAATAAAGAGTTGCTATCATCTCACTTATTAAAGCTGTGGTTTTCATATATGTATGCTATTGTTTTTTATATTCATATATATATAACATTGATAGATAAAGACAGACGGACAGATAGACAGACAGAGACACATAATAAAATAATAGAATCAGAAGTTTTAGGTTACATTGTAGAAGTATCAATTTATTTTCTCAACCTATAACCATTGAAATTTATATTAATTATGAAGGGAAATTTACATAGGAAAAGCTAACAAATATTCTAATGCTGTGTAGAATGTTATTATGAAAGAACACATTTTCTAATAGTTCAGAGAATCAAGAGAACAGGCAATGACACCCCTACAGCAAAATGTTCTGTGCTTCTCAGTTTAACTTTGCAATTGCTAACTAAAACAGAACTAATTGTAAATACACACTTGGACACACACACACACACCAATGTAAATATATCTACACACCTAAACAATGTGCCTTACTATTTCTACAACCCAGTAACCTTTCATTTCATATTTTATGATGATCATCTATGAAAATATATCTTATATACTTAGAACTTCTAGAAAATAACAACAGCAAAGTATGAAGAAGTAGAAACTAAATATCAAAATAAAATGAAGCTTTACAATTTCAGTGGCCAAAGCACTTTTGGTCAAATGGAGTAGTAACTCCAGAGAAAAGAAACATCACTACTCCCACTTAACGCTGGCTAAATATTATTGCTCTGCTCTTTCCACAGCAAACTGCAGGCCTTCAGAGCGAGCAGGCTTCCCTCAAGGACTTGCTGATGTGTAGCAAAAATATTTTAGTGTGAAAAAGCTACTCCCTAGCGCACTTGTTTGCAAACTGCTGAATTTCTAGATAACTCTAACTGTATTTGAAGACTATTTTTGATAGTGCAGATCTGGTGCTGAAATGCTTCTAAAGAATCAACACTTCTATTTCTTTTCTTTCTTTCTTTTTTTTTTTTTTTATTCCTCCTTTGCTCACAGCATGACAACCCCAGTAGAAAAAGAAAGCTGCTTGGGCAGCAATTCTTTTTAATTTTTTACACTAATTTGTGGTGTTGAACTCATACCTCTCTGTTTCATGCTTACCAAACAGTAAAAAGCAGTCAAGTGAAATGCAAATTAATATGAAGCTCAACTACGTTACTTAACAGCTTTCAATGTAGTAGACTCAATTGCCAAAAGAATGTAAAGCAAAGCTTTACACTGCTGTTAATTATGCTTTTCTTGCCAGAAACACTTTTGCCATTACCTAGAAAATGGAAGGAATTGTTTTATTTCATCCAGAATATTCTGTGTAATTTAATTACTGTGTATTTCTTTTTTATCCTCATTTGCTTTAGTTTACATAAAATCCAGCAACTAAGCAAATACTTTTCTTAATAGTTCTGAGATACATGCTGAACTGAGACCCATTTAACTTCTGCTAGAAAGTCTAGTTAAGTAAGACTAAAGATTTATTTTTTCATTGTTGTGATTTATATAAATTGACCATAATTGTAGGTTTGCTTTTCTGTTATTGAGAATATGCCTGTACATACCTGACCATATTTAACCTCACAAAGTTGTACAGCAACAGAATTTAATCAAAGTTGTGCAAGTGAAACTAACACAGTAGATAATTGAGACTGTTCTGTAATTCATTGTTTGTGCCATGTCCCTCTGTGCAGGGAGGTGCCTTATTCTATGCTATATCTGTGATTGAAAGAATAAGCAAGTGACATGCTTCCTCAAATAAATCAATGTCTAGTGAAGCAGTGCAAGATATTAAGATAAAATATAAAGTATCATGATCAATTCCAGGACCCATCCATGTTTGCTTTTGATTCCTCTGGACAATAAGCCCAAGTTCATCAAAAGGCAGATGAATGATTTTTTTTGTTACTCTACTTTTCTATCACATGAGATGGTGCATGAATTACTTACATTATTACCATTTTACCCATGTCAGATTGTTATGGACATGGCCAGAAAAAATCATTTGGTCCTTAGTCATTTGAGACTCTGATTTGGTGGTACTTTTAGTAACAATGTAAGCCCTCATGGGGACCATTTCAACTCTGTTGGGTTGCTAGCTCAAATAGTCAGTGATAATTGGAGAGCTGACAAATCTCTGTTTTATTTTTCAATATGTGAACACATGTTGTCCCTTACATTCTAATGTGACGTTACTGATCTAACATCTGTCCAGAGAATATTTTCCTAGGAATGAGAATAGATTACCACTGATCTGTAAACACTCAATTTCTTTTGTGACAATAAACATGAATTTTGGAAACAGCTGGCCCAAGTTAGGGGCATTCTGTGCAGATGTGGATTCAGGGACAGTGACACAGTCTCACATAGTGATGTGTATACTTAGTTGAACCCAATAGATATGAATAAGTCTGCAGAAAAGCCAACAGTATGATTAGCCACCCACTTTGAAGATGTTCTTCCTTAAGTGCACTACATCGACTCTTTTCTATGAGAAACATTCAACTATTTCTTTTGTTTTCTCATTTCTGGTGAAAGAAAAGCATACTGTCTACAGTTTCATCAGTTTTTCTGCACTAAGCATTTTTCTTCTTCATCTTGATTTATGATACCCATATTTATCTAGAGTGCTCTCTAATATAATTACCACATGTATATAGCTGAAGGGAAAGTTAGTGCTTATAACATGCAACATACTTATGTCACACAGCTTTAAAATGACTTTAGGAGATGCACAGTATCTCTTAAGAGAGAAGCAGAGTATGCAATTTAACTTCTGCTTACTAAAGATTCCTAACATAATTATTTCATTACAGTAATTTAATCTTCCCGGTATGATGAAGGTGAGGTACCTGTGATTATGAAATGGGAGTGATTTTCTGTGATGACACAATCATGTTTAGTTTTAGGCTCATGAGCATTTAAAGCTTGAACAATAGTTACACTACACTCTGCCTCATAAAACTCAAGAAGACTTCATCATATTTTACATACCCCTAAAAGCTCAGTAATTACAGAGCTGTGTTTTACATTTATCAATGTATGAGATAAGCTGCTGTAACAAAGATACCAAACTTCAGCGATGGGAACACTTTCTCTTCAAATAACATTACATAGGTGTGATCCAGAGTTATCTCAGAGTGTCTTCCATTTTTAAAGTATTATATTTATTTCTGGGTCCAAAATAGAATCTTCAAGGGTCAACAAATTCAAGCCAGTGGTATAGAGAAATAAAGAATATACAATTGTTGTGTATAACTCTTCATATTTCACATTACAATTTAAACATACAGCTCTGTATAATGAGGATATATTATCCAATTAGATATATTCTCTCTCAATTTTTTGCTGAGACCACTCATGGGAGCTATGTCTCTAAAAGGTCTAAAAAATACTAAAGTCTTTGCAGTATCAGTTTCTGCTATAGTATTCTAGTACTTAGAGCTTTATAAATTTAAAACTGACAACTTGCTTGTTTTTAAAAATATTACCGTGTTATTAATTTTACTAGGACACTATAATTGAGATAGCTTTATGGTTTTGACTAATATCTTTTGTTACCTATTCATTATATGTTTCTATTTATGAAGAAAAAGAGAAAAATCTAGTATCCAGTTCTTTATGAACTATATTCAAGAATCCCATGTTTTCGCATAAGACAAATAAATAGAAGTATAAGCTGATGGGTCTTAAGCTTTTATTGCATAAATTGTAATCGTATGATATTTTAATCCAGTTAAATCCCTTTCTTTATTTATTATAAACCACCAACTTGTACTCAAAAATATCACTGCATGCATCGTTGGACAAATTACAGTCCCTAGACATTTGAAATAATTTAGTCATATAAATAAATCAATGAGTTAACAAGTGAATAAATATTTCCCCAAGAAAAACATGACTATAAATGTACAGATTAAACATTTTAAACTCCTATTTCAATTAAATGTACAAATCCCTTGTCACATTCTTTTTGCCTTTGATTTCATAGATCATTATGCAGTATTTTATATTACCTTTAACTTTGATTTGGAAGCACGGTTACTATCCAGGTGCAGTGGTGCCAGGCAATGGTCCCAGTGCTCTGGGATACTGAGCAGGAAGATTGCAAGTTCAATCGGAACCCAGACTCCTTAGTGACAGTGAAACCCTGTCTCAAATCGAAATATAAAGACAACAAGGGCTGGGGACAGAGCTCTAGCATTTATTCCCAGTAGAGAAAGAAATAATGAAAGCAAGTAAAAGTAAAAGAAGGAAGAAGAAAAGGGGGAGAAAGAGAGAGGAAGAAGGAAGAAAGAGGGAGGAGAGAGAGAGAGAGAAGAAAAAAAGAAAAGGAGGAACAAGAGGAGGCTCTGTGAGAGAGAAAGGGGGGAGAAAGAATGAGGAAGAGAGAGGAGAATTGAGGGAAAGGAACAGGAAAAAAGAAAAAGATAAAAAGATAAAAAGAATAAAAAGCAAGGAAAGGGAAGGAAGAAGGAAGTCTGATAACTACAACAACATATTTGAATTTGAAGTAGGAGATTAGGACACAGCAGACTGGATAAAACCTCTCAGCCACGAAGACCTGGATTGGAGCCTAAAAACAGGATGTAGACTGACTCGGAACAGATGCAACCTGCTGGGTAGAGCCAGGAAGTGAGGTCAGAGCGACCTCTGATGGACGGACAAGGAGGATAGAAAAGCTGGTGACTTGCACTCCTCATCCGCCACCATCTTGTCATTCTAATGTGCTCTTGTTTCTGCAGTGACCTGTCAAGTAGGATGTAGGACTTTGTGCCCTTTTCTTCCTTCTTTTCTTGCTTTTTTCCTTCTACTTTTCCCCTTTGCTGTCTTTATTTTAAATGAAAAATTGTGTTTCCTTGTTGCTCAGTAGTCTTCGTCAATTATATGGGCTGGACAAAAAAAGCCTGAAAGTTTTTGGATTTTGAATCATCCAGCATTAAATTTTTGGTCAAGCTTTTTAAGATCCCTTAATTTCTGTACCAGAACGTATTTTACAAATGATAAAGAAATCTCTCCAGCACGTATCGGTAATCTGGACACTTCTGTATATCTACACCCAGGAGAGATTTCAGTATTTATTCTTTCTTCTGTCATACTTCTTGAAAAGCAGCACATGACACAATTGCTCTATTTTTTCCAAGTCTTTTAAAGCCATCTCTTCCCCTTTCTTTTCTTTGTCTATAGCTTTCTGACATTTGTCTCTTTAGCTCATAAAAATATATCGTGAAGATTTCCTGGTGATGTTCTGTGAGCTTCTTTTGTGAATGACTTATCTTTCTTCCCTAGATTTTAGGTGGAAGTTGAAGAAGAGCAGGCGTCTGGAGACAGTAAGATGAGGTGTACTGCTGGCCTGACTATCAAACTTGGTAATACTTGTTTCCTTTGTCTTTGCAAAGGTCTGGCCAGGAACCACAACCCATTCTTTTGCTCCTTGTCTCCTCCATCCAGACCTCTGCCCACTGACAGCTGGCACTGCAGACTCAGGAACAGGAATTATTTCATCCCTCGATAGGACTGCACTTCACACAGCCCAGTAGTTCTCTGGCTTCCCGTAAGAACAATGTACTTGTCAAAGGACTGCATTTATGGCTTTAAAACTGTTGACAATCTTAAGACACATGTAGAAATTTGAATTACAGGAATGACTTTTAAAGACTCCTACCAAGTAAGTGAGTGGGAGAACTAAGGAGACAGTAAAATATGCAATGGATGATTTTAATGCAAAATATCTAAGTTGGATAATATACTCCCTTTCTCTTTTAAATTTAATTTGGAGAACATTTTCAAGATCTGTTTGTAGTAAACTATATTTTCTTTACTGATTGTTTCCATGGGATGATTCACCAGGTAAAAGCTGATATCATCAATATTTCTGTTGCTTGAGTTTATATTTTAAAACAAATTAAGAACTGTAGGAATATTTTTCTTTCTCTTCTGTTAATTGGCTCCAAACTGTAAGCACCTGAGAAAAGAAAAACTATGGAAGGGTACTGTTTCTATTGATCTGGTATTTGACATATAGTTAAAGCATACAAATGTAAATTAGTTTTATTAGAAAGTCATGCATAAATGCATTAGCATTTTTCATATAAACCAATTTTTCATGCCTCTTTGAAACTGCTATATAAAATTTCTCTGAAGCTAAATTATTCAAAAGAGAACCAATCAAATATCATTAATTAAATTTATGTGTGTATAGATATATTCACCAATATGCAAAATTAGTAATACTCATTTTTCTAAAATTTAAAGCAAAAAATTAATAAAGGAGTAAAATACAGTGGTCATAAGCAAAAACTAATAAAATCCATAATTTTCATCTTCAGATGTCCTTTTGAGGGTCTTTTCCTTTGAAAAGTCAAAAAAGTAAGCCTAGAAGTGGTAAGTTAAAATCACAAGGAGATCGACTACACTTTACTATGGGCTGAGCATCAAATCAAACCTGTTGTTGAGATCCAGGGGCCACAGTGTTGGCTATATAGTCACCCCCAAATTGCACCTCCTTTTTTTATAATACCACCTCACCTTAAATTCTCCTTCCCTTAGGGTAAAAAAGAAATCTATCAAGTCACTTTTTCCCAGGAGCCTTATAATGAACATATGAAAGCTCAGCACTCTTCTGAATTGGACCCACTATCATAGGATTCCAGAATGCCTGTCATGGCTAATGGAAAGTCATTTTTGATGTTGATATGCTAAGTACAGAAGTAACAAGAATCAGACGTAAGAACTGAAACCCATGTATGAGAGTTCCACCCTATGGCAAGCCACATATTTCAGTAAAGGTAAAGAGAGACTTCAAGGAAAAAAGACAAGCAAAAGTCCCTCTGTGCCTCTTTTGATCCAGATATTAAGAGTCCTACTTCACTTAACCTTGTGATTTACTCTATCAGATGTTTGATGGCTTGAAAAATACCTCGCAAAATAGGAAAGTACAGCTAAGGGAGTCTATGGGTGAGTCACAGATGTGTGACCTTGGGAAATATTTCTGATCCCTGGCTCCTTCTTCTTCCCTGGTCCTCTACCCAGTGCCTGGTCTACTTCCCATATGTATTAGCTTCTTATTGCTGGGAATAATTCCTGACTCCCACACTTTAAAAAAGGAAAAGTTTAGTTTGGTTCATACCTTAAAGGAATTCGCTTCATGATCAGTGGTCATTGAGAAGCAGAAAATACCCAAAAGTGTATGATGGAGCCGAGTTGCTGAGTTTATGCAGTGGAGAAGCAGAACTGGGGCTCAAGTACAGAGAGGCAGGAAGGAAAGACTGGACATAGAACCCAAGGCAGCCTGGCATGACCTGCCCAGACGGGCTGGGAGTGTGGTTATCCACCAATAACCAAGGTGGTTCTCAAAACCAGTCAAGTTGACATTAGGCCCTAAAGTCCGTGCCAGATGACATGAGCTGAGAAGCTGTCCTTGTTCTGGTTTTCTGTCACTGTGAAGGTGCTTAGGATTTTACTGATTGAAGCCTCTGGAATCATGAGCCAAACCAAACTCCTCATCCTTTAAACTGTGTCAGGAATTCTGTCCTGGTCATTAGTCAGTACTTACTAGAGAAGCAGGTATAACACAAGGTATACAAATATATAAGAATAGACAAGATTAGCTTACAGTGGCTACCTACAGTCAGATGTGAAAGAGGGAAAAAGGTCTGTCTGCACAATGGAAATCTGCAGGATCCAGTTGAAGGCCTGGAGCTCAGAGTTATGCCGGCTTACTTAACTTAGCATTTCTTACTCAAACTGACACAGTCAGTTAACTATAACACTTAGCAAAGGGAAATCTACACTATACATACATCATTTCCCTAAATCACAGGACAGTGTAGCTTGCATTTTGTATTATCTTGTTTCTTTTAGTCTTTGGTATACTACTAAATGGAAGATACTACCATGTCTAATACTCATTGCCAGAATTTTTATAATAGTTTTTCCAGTTCTTTCTTCATGATCTCAAATTTATTTCTTTAATATTCTCCTTAGATACCCTTCAAATGATTATTGAATATTCATATCTATCTACTTGTGATATTTATTGTGCATGGCAATGCAGTTGAATAAAAAGTTCTCTATCCATCTCTCTTTTCTTGAGTGATACATGAATCTGCTGCCATGTCTGTTGTGGCTCAATATTGCTGAAGAGAAATGAGGCTAATTTCTTCTTTATAGTAATTTAGTTCATTAAATCCCTTTCTCTATGGCATTTTGATGTTGACCATTCTGAGCTAATTTTTTCTCATACTCTATCCTAACAATAAGCTTTTTAGATTTTATTTCAGTTTTTTTGAAACCCATAGTGAATTTTATCTTCTCACATACTTTTTAAGTTAAATATGCTTATGAATAAGTTTTCTTCTTGTTTTATTCTCTTGGTACCATGAATGTGCTTACATTAGAGCTGATGTTTGCACTTCTTAAATGCTTTGACTTTGTCCTTTGCTTTCCATTTCTTAAAATTTATATTCATATTCTTTTCTTATATTATAATTTTTTTGCTCATAATCTTTCTTTATTTCATTGTTGTAAAGATTTTTTATTTCTAGTCTTTCATTCCAGATTTCCCACCTGTTGTTTTAACTCACTCTGCTGTCAAACATCATGGTCTTGAGACGTTGCAGTGCTCCTGGTTGGTTTCTTTCATTTTTGTTGTTTAAAAATTCTTAGTCAAATTAAAGTTTATAGTACCACTTACCAACTTCCAACAGTAAGTTCCTGGGGTGATATTTCATTTGTGTTTAAGTACACGATTTCTTACCTCATTCCCATGTTTTTGCGTTGATGCTGTTTGGTGTTTTCCTTACGAATCTAATTAAATTGTTTTTCTCAGAGTAGCCCTATGCTTTTGAAAAAGATCCTGAGGAGGAAATATCAGGAACATCGAGGTCAGCTAAGAAAGGTGCCTTGGTATTTATTTCACTTATGAGGATATCCTCAAGGTATGTCCATTTAAGTATAAATGATTCAAACTTATCATTTTTTATGGCAGAGTAACACTCCATTCTGTAGAAGAACCACAGCTTTTTTATAGGGCACAGATAGGTACACATTGCATCTTTTCCCTGGTATGAGAAAATAAAGATGTAAATGAGTCCTAGAATTGTATGTTATATATTGTGAAATAGAAAATCCTCAATTTAAAATAGGAAGAAGGGGGAAATGCTGAGATTGTAACAAAAAAGTAAGGAAACAAATTTTATGTATATGGGGGGGTGGTAGGGTGGTTAGGGCTATGGGAAAAAATAAGAATTAAGTTGTGTCTTATGCTGGTACAAATCTCCATTATGGAGTGCAATCATGATGTGTATATTTAATGTACCAATAAAGATTAAAAATTAAAAAAATAAAAGAAAGGTGCCTTGGATTTGTGAGGGAAACATCTTGCAAGTAAGTGCAACTTTGTAGTTCTGTTAGCAGCTCTCTCTCCTCTTTTCCTGTTTGTCTCTGAGAGGCTTTTCTTTCTGCCCCTTTTCACTCATTTCTCATCACTATTATTTCCCACAAGGATTTTGTGAGTTCACTTACCCTAAACTCCTGGAAATTTATTTTGGGGAACATTTTGTGATCTGTCACCTCTTGGCTTTTTGTTTTCTTCATGTTTTTAATTGACTTCAACTTTTCCTGTTAATTTTTTCCCCTAATCAGCTGTTTTTAGGCATCTTTTCTCTTATACTGAAGTTTCTGAATTTTATCTCCTAGTTATGCTTAAGTACTTTTAGTACCTGTAAGGAAAAGGGATAGCCAGCTACTTACATAGCTCTACTTCATGTGGCCTCTTGAAAGTGAGACATTATTTTCATCTATTGAGTCTGAGTTCCTGAGGATGATAGAAATCACTGATCCAGAAATCATGCTTTATTCTCTTATGAACTTTTGTTGTGGTCAAGTGTATTCAGAGGATTTTTTTAAGGAATTAAATATTTTTAAAAGAATAAAAGTACATAAAAACTTAGCTTCTTCTAAAAGAAGAAGCTTTGCAAGTGAAAAAATAACAGTTCACATGAAAGCCAAATTTTAGCAAGTATAATTATTGGTTTTACTGCATTGTAAAGCTGGTTGAAAAGTTCATTCAATTTGAGGTTAATTTTTAGGAAGAATCCATCATTGCTTCTTTCTCTATTTCTTTACTCATATTTCCAATTACTCAAGTGCTTGCCCCAGGGAAGTGTAAATTACTCCTATATTTGTGCACCCACAGTCTTGATGATCTTTGGAAATTAATATGGTGCCTCTATTCCAATATCCAATTTGCCAAACTAACCAATGCTTTTTCACATAAGTACTTCAAGGAAATTTTAGTTCTTCAAGGTACATTTGGAAGGAAGTGATAAATATACTAATTATGACAACTTAAGAATGTTAGTTTCTTTTTAGTTGTAAAGTAAACTAGTGATGAAAATTTCCAGAATAACCCTTAAACATTTTTTTAAAAAACTGAGAAATCATTCTAAAATATTAGAATATTACAATAATTATATGCAAAGGCAACCATTTTACAAAACAAGCAACTATCTCCCAAGTCTTATAATTAGCTCTGTTTTGGTCTTTATTTGTCTAGAGATGGTTGCAAGGTCACATTCAAAAGATGTGCTTTATGCAGCCTAAATGGTCACTTCCCCAAGAGAGAAGAATATTTGAGACTCCTGGAAATTTGAGACATTCATCTTCTGCCAAGTGATGTCTAAGTTCAGGTCGTGGTAATTTGAAATGAAATTAAATAGACAAATCATTTAACCTGAGATGAAAATTAATGGTTGGAAATGAATTAACTGCCTAAATATTTAATTACTTATAGATAGAAAAGTCATTAGTCAAGACCCAGTGTAATCTTTTGACATGATATAGCCCAACAGGACATTTGCTAACTCAAAAAAAAAAAAAGGTAAATTTAAAATATAGTAAGTTAGGAGACAATCCTACTCTGTCTCGAGGATAGTGACATCTATAGTTTCTATTTCTCCCAACTTAAAAACAAAGTTTTATTTACTAGTAGCTGAGATACAACTAGCATAGAATTAAGAAAATGACCAGTTTGCTGATTACTTGAGAACACTGAAAACACTTACAAACCAAAACTCATACCAATGTGTTGTCGTCTGTGAGATGAGATGAGTTGATTGTCCATTTACTGAAAGTGTCATTTTCTCTATAAAGTGGAATTTATAAATGGCAGGGGAAACTAGCTTTCTAATGCATAGTTCTGTTACACATACTTCTTTTTGGCTTTGTCAAGCTTGTGGTCCCTAAGCAAGGATCATGTTTGCTGGATGACATTTAACGACTGTGCTGCTGCTCATGTTGAGGGAACTCAGGAGATAGTACCTAAGAAACAGCAATAAATTAGTCAAATTATGATCCCTGGGGCATTCATTTTTCTGTGAAGACATAACCCTCAGGGAAAATACTGGTGGACTTTTCCAGATTAGTTGTACTTGCTGTGAGCCAGGAGATTAGTTCTGTATCATGAATACTATGCATATCATGATTTGATCTGATTTCCTGTTCCTGTTGGTTTCCAGAAGCTGAAAGCCGACCTCAGGATCGACCTGAGATGAGAGCAGCATGGTGATATGCCTGCCATTTGGCTTTCATCTACCATGGTATGTGATTTTTTTTTTGTTCTTCATTTTCATATTTATTTATGTGTTGTTAAAGGATACAGCAAGTTTCTTGAATTAGCAAATATGCATCTCAACTTAATAAAAATCATTAAAAATAAAATATAGAACTGTGATGAAGAATATGATGTTAAGAAATTAAATAGAGAAAAGTTAGAGAAGATACTATGGCTATTTAGAGAAGTTACCATTTATCTAATGTTATGTCAAACCTCCTACATATGGTCTTCTCTTAAACCTTTCAACCAATTTATCAACTACATTAAAATATTATCTCCACTTTACAAATGACAAAACTGAGTCCTGGACAGATTTAATAACTTAACATTACACAGATAATCTCTGATTCATAGGTCAGCATCCCTCTCATATCTGTGCTTTTAAAAATAACAATTTGCTTCCTTACAGTGAAGATATTGGTGGAGCAGTATATACTCTCACTAGAATCATATCTTCATTTTCACTGCTATGTTTCTGTATATTTATGTATGCCCAAATCTCTGTTCTTCCATTAACATTTAGAAATTTTGAATTGAACTAAAATATTATCATTTGAGAACTCACTTGAAAAATTAGTAGAAAATAGAAAAAATTTTTAAAAATTACCATTGTGTATATCAACCAAATATTTTAAACATCCAATTTAATTTCTGCTCCTCAATTAATGTTAATCACAGTGATTATGTTAACCTAGGTTCTATATGGTACACAAGAAATAATAAAGAGGTTCATTTTAGACTAAACTGCCAAAACAAGACCCACAGTAAACACAAATACTTGAATTGTAAATACTTCGAACCAGATCACATGTTAAATACACAATAATATCATCTAAATAGCTAAGAACATGCCCAATTTTCTATTAATAATGGTAAAAGTTTTGACTTGGCCTTTTATGTTTTCTCACTATTTTTGCCTTTTATGTACCTTCAAATTATTCAGGCAAGATATCTCAATCTAAAAAGTCATAACAGTTTTTGTCTAAATGGTAGTCAAGTTGATTTCTACCAACAATAACGTCTGACTCTCAGTTCTCAGATGTAATGCAGGATGAGGGTCAATTTTTAGGAGTTAACAGGTTTCACCCTATCAGTGTTTAAAAGTGGACCCAAAATTCAAAACACCCCAAGATGAGAAAAATATGCCAGTGCACCAATGCTTACTAAAATATGATCCTAAATTTATACAAAATTGGAAACCAATCTCTATAAATCAATGAGACTATTTGCAAATGTCTAGCCTTCTCTCCCCTCAGTTTCTGCCCAGAGAACTTCACTCAGCAAGGAATGCGTATCTGCAGACCCCAGGAACTTCAGGTTGATTCAAAAGAACCTCTTTGTGTACTTTTTTGCACAACAACACAATGTGGCAGGCAGGCAGACAGAATTTGGACTCCCTTCATCATTGGAGTTCTTTGGGCATTAATTTTGGTTTCCTTAATACATTTCTTCAACATATTTATCTTAATTTCTGAAAGTTTGGGACCCTACAGTAATTACCTCATTGACACCTACCTAATTCCCTTCTCACTTTCTAAGAATCTATTTGGTTTGATATGACAAAATCAGATTATAGCCTGCATGCCCTGTGCACACTCGCTACAGAAAACACACTTAAGGATGTATTTAGAATGTCATTTTAGAGAGTTGTACAGAAAAGAATTTGCAGCCATCAATTATGTGAACTGAGGGGTTTCTTAGAAAATAGAATGTGTTGAAGAGGACAGAAGATAATTATCTCTTCTGTTTTCATGAAAAATAGCATTCAGGTGGAGGTGTAAAGCTATTTCACACTCCTTTTTTGTTAAAAAGTAGGCTGTTTTCTAGATGTAATGGAAATTTAGCTAATAGAGAATAAAGGCTTACACAACGGCATGAGGAGATTCACCCAAATGTGTTATCCTTTTTAAAATTGTCATCATATTTATTTACTAATATGATTAAAGATCTCGACAGCAATCAGGGATTCATACCTCTGCCTCACTCTGAGAACTCCACTGTGAGCCACGAGAGTAAAGCAGTCTTACTGCTTTTGAGGCACAACGTGTTTTTCTTAAAATACTTTTGCTAATTTAAGTGCCTAGCACTTACATGAGACGAATTTGGACTATTACTAGATGCTAAGTGTACTCACTAAGAATGGCCATATGCCAGGAGTAATTAAATTTAAAATTGGGTGAGCTTCAAAGAGTATTGCAAAAGAAGAAGTTAGAAAAGATTTGCCTCTGAGTGCACAGGAGCCAGGTCTTCAGAAACTAGTTCAAGCTAACAGTTTGCCAAAGACTTCGCTGAATTATTTCATCGTTATTCCTCATGTATTATTTGCAGCTGCTGTCCTCTGGAAGTCTGTAGCCTGGCAATTGTACTGGTTTTCTACAAGGTAATTAGAGTACGTTACAGTTTTGTGTTTCTGTAACAAAATTCTCAAGATAATCAACTCAAAAGGATACAAGGTTTATTCTGGCTCATGGTTTCAGAAATCTCAGTCCATAGTTGTTTGAGGCCCAAGAAGCACAGTGAGTTCATGACACTGGAAGTCTGTCTACTGTGTGATGGGCAAGAAGCAAAGATAAAAATGGAGAAGGAGCTAGTTTCAAACATATCCTTCAGGGGTGTGCCCCTCACTACCTAGGTTCTTCCACCAAGCCTTCCCTTCACAGCTTCTGTAACCCATCACCAGCAACATAGATTGAGGATGATTTCTTCAACATGAGGCTCTTTAATGGACACTCAGAGTCCATATGATACCGCGGAGGAAATAAGGACATACATAAATTCAATAATTTCTTTGTAAGTTTCCAAGCACTTCCTCACTTAGTTCAAATCAGGATCCATGTGAGGGGTACCTTCCATGGTTAGGAAAGATTGTAATTCACCAGGCAAAGTATCTAAATTGTATTCAACTCATGTTGTTAACAGTACATAATCCTAAATGCTAAAAGCCCACAAAATACAGTGCTCAACTCATAGTGCAGGATAGGTTGGAAACAAGGTCAAATAATTAAGAGATATCTTCATATTCTGCTTTCATGCTAATTCTGGAGTATTTTTTAACTAAACAGAATATTTGGTGAAATAACTCACACTGTTTTTAAGAGAATTCTTCTGTATTTTGGGTGTAAGGGATAAAAGGGGAATGTATTGTGTAATTTAATTCTTGTAAGGTAAATACAATTATGATACAACTTCATCAAAAGACTGCTAACTTTTTTGATTGTTATTCTGTCATCCATTTCTTTGCTGTGAAGAAATATGCTTATTTGTACATTTTTATAAACTTAGTGTTTTATTTGTACCTAAAAGGAGAAAAATAATATAAATGAGATTAGTAATCTGTGTGTCAGACAATGTGCCCTGAAACTCTTGCTCAAGCTGGGTATATAACTCAGTAGAGGAGTGCTTCCCTAGTGTGTATGAAGGCCTGACTTCAGTACCAGCAACGGAAACAGAAAACAACACAAAATATTGATCTGAACTTTTTAACTTGACTGGCTCAGTAATTATATAATATTCTAAATTTTTCTTACTCATTTGAATAATAAAATTTGAAACAGAATAATAGTCAAGAAAAGTTACCTGTGTGTGTAATTTCAAAGAAATTCCCAGCTATTTTTCTTTAAAATAAATATAAATTCATTAGGGAAATTCAAACTGGAATATGAATATTAAATATTACTTGAAAGTTTTCTGCACATAATTCTTATAGAATAACATAGATATAAATTATCTAATTTTCACCTAAAAATATCCTTTGAATGTATGGAAAGCCACCTTCATTACAGGTCATTACATCAACACTCTAGTCATCAAGCCACAAAATGAGATCAAGTTATCTAGCATTATGTTTTTGCCTTACAGACACATTTTTCTATGGTGTTTTTTATTCATCATGTTATTCTGTTCTTACAGAACAGCATTACTCAGAGTCTAGGAACAACACTGTCAGCACAATGATTGAGCAACCATAACTCTCCACACATTACAGGGCACTGTGGGTTGAGAGGAAAATACCGTTGGCAGATTCTCCTTCAGGACATTGGTACATCTATTGTGAAATGAATGTGTGTACTTCACTTACCTCACTTTTCAGTTGGTACAAAATCACCTACACATGACTGGAACTACTTAGAGCGCCTTGTCCATTCTGAGCAAATTTTGATGTACTGAGTCAGCCCCCAGGAATCAAGTTAGCTGAGACGTTGGAAAATGGAGCCACCAGATGGTTCAAGCCAAGGCAGAGTTCCTTTCTTTGGAATTCAGAATTAAGAACAAGTCTCCGACTCAGTTAGTCTCTTGAACTGGAAGGAAAGTACATTACAAGCACTGTGGATCCATCTGGACAGAGTAGCAGGGAAAGCTGGTCTTTGGGGAAAGCAAGAAGCAGATGCCCAGGAAGAAACACAGAAGAGAATGAGGAGGAGCAGGTGGCGAGAGGGACAGTAGAGAGATTTCTGAATTCTGAAAAGCTCCAGATTCAGTCCCTGACCTGTCTTCCTTTGTGTCTCGAGCTGCATGCATGTGTCTGTAGAAGAAAAATTTCCTATGGCTTAATCTAGTTTCTGGTGGTGTTTACAACTTGCAACTAAAAATGGTCTGATTTATGTGGACGGTGGCTACCTTTGGATCATCAGTTTTTAACAAGTGAATTGTGCACAAAAAGGAGAATAAAATTAAGTAAATGGGGAAAACCTGTGACTGCTCACATTAGATCTTATTCCTGTTAAGATATCTCTGGTATTAAGAACTAAATTCCAGCCAAAAACAACCCTGGAAACCATAGTTTCTAACTGATCCTGGCTTGCAAATATCAAGCCTAATGGTTTCCTGGGGCAGTGGATATACTGGACGATTTGTACAAGACTGGAGATTAGTGGTCTGTTTACATGAATTTCCTGAAATATTTTGGCCCTTAGAGGTACGTCAAATAAAAACAAAATCAGAACAATCCCTTGTTCCATAAACAGAGATGGAAGAATATATTTTATTAAATTCCAACCCTTGGTGAGCTAAGAAAAACTCAAGATCAAAATTAAAAACTGAATTGGTTTCAAAAGGGAAAATAAATACAGTAAAAAAGTTTTGTGCTTAGGTATTTTATCAATTGGAAAAATCAAAAATGCCAAGTTCTCAATGTACCTTGTGCATATTTGGCATGTCATAATAAAGCAATTAATAGCAGTATTAAAGCAATTTGAAGAATCCTGACAGGCAAAGTTAAAAAGGTGTTTAACTTTTTAAATTAGGTAGTGAAATCTAGAAGGGAAAATAAATTTCCTCTAGAATAGACCAAATACTTAAAAGTAAAACAATTTCAAAGTACAAAGGAAAGTCTCAGATTTTTCTTAATATAGAAGTTGATTAGAAATATAAGAACTCATAAGTGTTACTCAAAAGAGTAAAGAGTGGGAAAATGAATGAGGAAATCACCTCTAATGAGGATAGAGGCCTGGTGAATGGAATGTTTAACCAACTGCAGGCTTTGGAGATTCTATCTTTGCAAAACAAGGAATGGATTGCTCGGTCTGTATAGTATTTTATGCCAGAATTAACATAGCAGGAGGTGTGAGCTCACCAAAATTATCAGGGAGGATAGTAGATCATAAATACAAGTGTGGGTGTAAATCTAAGGGAAATCGGGATCTTATAAAGAACTCTGAACTAGGTACAGGTACACATCAACACAAGAGCTCTGGTGTATCATGTGAGACCCTATATTTGATCTTCCAGCAGTCACAAGAGAATGGGAAAACCACCAATGGACAAGACCTAATAATTTGAGCAAGAAAATAACTAAAACAATATTGAATTACAGCAAAGCTATCAAAATCTGGAATCTAAACTGATATAAACAGAGGAGGAAATAAGTAGCTATTCCTTAAGTGTGGGCTTTGCATAGTGGCTTCTTTTAAAAAGTACAACATTCTGGTACAAACTCTCAGTGTTGAATGTGATGATGATGTGTATTCATAATGTACCAATAAAGATTAAATTAGAAAATTAAAAAGTACAACATTAAAAAGAAGAAAACCCATGAGGAGAAACTTGATAAAGACTACATCAGTCAGTGATGAAGACCAACATCAATAGTCACACACTGTTGAGAGTTTGCACCCTTGAAATGGTGTAAGCAAAACAATATTTCTTCTCTGTGATTTTCCTCTTAAAACTGACCAGTTCCCATCTAATCATGAAAAACACATCTGGCAAATAACAAATGGTGGCTCTTCTATAAAACAAATGCCTGATTAGACCGTTTGAAGATTTTAAGGTCATCAGATAATCAGCAATGTCCAAGAAACATGTTAGCCAAAGGAGTCTAGGAATGTTAAAACTATGAGGTGTGAGCAACTACGAGAGTTAATATTTACATCTTTAAAAATTATTTATATAAAAGTGTCATTGCCATGAATACCCTCAATGTCACACCCCTTATTTCCAGCACACTTGTCTCATTGTTCTTGGTACTTTCTGAAGCAGACCCAGAAATCCTCTTGCCTGAGGGCCTTTAGTTGTACTGTCTAGGCTGCTTATCTAGCCTGAATTGTTTAAATCATTTTGATGTTGAAGACAATCAGAAGTCACATGGTGCCACATGGTCATATTGCTGGCTTTCTGTTTCCAAGGTGTCTGCCTTGAACTGACCTATGCTTCCAGCACCCTGGTGTCTGAGGATGGTACCTCACCTCTTGACCAGGTGCACCAATCACTAATGAGTCCCCAGCTATTTGTCTTCATAACTATTCCATTTGTCTTGTCTCCCTAGAGAAGCTTGCCTAAGACAGCAGTGTGTCTATTTCATTAGTTGTGAAAAATGTATCATGCTACTATATGTTTTGATTGAAGGAACTGAATGTATGGACTATATTGGACTCTGTATTACTTTCTTTGTAAGTTCACCTATGAACCTCACTATTATGACATAAAAATCCTATTGAAAAAACAATGACAGTTAGGTAAAGAATCCCTTTCTGTTCTGCAAAGTTCCTGAAGAACACTTTCCACATATTCTTCTATCCCTTTTGTGACTGTTCATCTTGACTATCAATTTGATTAGGTTAACATATGCCTGGTGTATTAATTAAGCACACTTCAGATCTCTCTCTAGGGATCTCCAGAAATGACAGGCATATTGGCTAACCAATGAGAGGAGAAAACCCACCCAATCGTGAATAGCTTCTTCCGATACACTTATACCCCAAAAAGCATGGGGACCTGAAGAATAAGGATCAGCCTGTGTCTGAAAATGCTGCATTCTGCTTCAGCAGCTGTATATTTTGTTACTACATCACCTGTGGACATCAAAATTCATCTTCTTTACTTCTTCAGTCTTTCACTGTAAACTCATACCAGGAATTCTCTTGGAGCTTTTAGGCCTCCAGTCTTGGACTGGCACCCTGTTCCCCTGTTTTGTGACCTTCAGTTTCTTGGTATGAGCAGCTATTGCATTTTCTATCTTTGCAGTGTGTATGCTGTCTTTGTGGACTATCCCAACTCTTATCTCGCAAATCCATTAATAGATCTGTATTTCTGTGTCTTTTCTCTTGATTCTGTTCCAATAGAGAATACAAATAAATATATTCTCATGTAGCTGTCTAACATAGACTCTGAAGGATATTCTTATCTGGATGAAATGGTTGAACAACAACAAAAAAAATGAGTACAAAAATAAATACTACAGTGTTAGTGATCAGGTTGACACTGTATCTGATGTGATTAATGATGCACAGAAGATTCAGGAAATATTTAATAAAAGGATAATGAGAAATTTACCAGGGTGATTAGTTTGGGAAAAAGAAGCACGTGGTAGTCTGTCTCTGTCATTTTTCCACATTAAGATGACACCAAGTTAACCTTCCTACCTCATCTAAAACTGACCATCTGCTGTATCTATGTGCCAAGTATTTTGCCCCTCAATCTGTTTCTTCAATTGTCAATTTCCTTCTTGCTTAAGGTACTCACTGACTATTTTCTTCCTCTCAGCTGATCAATTCTTCTTCATTCTTGTAAATTCCAGACTAAGGGTTACCTTCTCAGAGATTCTTACCTATCTCTGTGGACCCAGTTATGTGCTGTTATTTTAGTACTTTATTTCTTTCCTTTGTTTTTATGTGTAGAACTCTTATCTATCATCTGCTCATCTACACACACTTTCATACAGAATCAGTACCTGAAAACTATGAGGACTGAGAATATGTCTTTACAGTCTGCGAATTTAGCATCATCCCTAAAGATGCAAGGGGCAACATCTGTCCATGGTATATAAGGAAATACATTAATTAGCTGGAAATAGAAAGCACCAAATAATTGTGAAAAATAACAGATGTATGAATTATCAACTTTTCTATACTTTCAAAGGGACAATTTCCACTTGAATAATGGCTTCCTTATCTTTTTCTCTAGTGATTTGACACCATTTCAAATCTTCATCGTTAGTCTCAAAATTATTACAAAAACATGGTAAGCCATTACAAGCATAGATAATAATTCTGTATGCAAAGTTGGAATTACATATACTCAGACATAAATAAAACAAGATATAATGAACTTACCTTGATGGATAATTTACATTTATTTCTCTTTAAGGGATTTCATGAAACACACAAGCTGTGTTTTTTTCAGCTCCTTACGGACGTATTGCACCTCAAGAAATATCAGACTGGACTCTGTCTCTGAATCTAAAATATCCCCTTGTGTTATTTATGATCACTGCTGTCTCTTAAGAAATTCACGAACTAGTAGGGCTGAGAATGTTCCAAGGTTTACATGGGAGTCTCACTTATCTACAGACATGCATAAAGGAAGCTCAAGGAAAGGAGCAGGTGCCAGTGCCCATCTTCTTCACATGGACCACGACAGCAGCTCTGGCCATACTATTCTGCTTTCGATCTGAAAAGCTGGGATACTTGGTAATAGAATCTCCCAGAAATTTATCTGATGCTTGCCGAATTGACATTTCTTTACAAAGTTTAAAAGGAAACAATTTGTTGTCACCAAATGTCTTAGACTAAACACATTACTATATTTCTGGCTGTTTTCACAACATTTTATGCTCTGTAACGTCTATCGACTCCACAAAAAATATATATTTGAGAACTTAACACCTCCATGGCAGTAAGAGACAGTATGAAGATACACTATGTATAAATGAAACAGCTTAACTTGTTCTTATGCGGATTCTTTGTAGTCAAAGATTCCTCTGATTAAAATCTAATTGCCTCTATCATTAAGGAGGAGATACTCACTCTTAGACATAATCCCACAAAATATTTTTAAAAACCCTAAATGATGACAAGCTTAATTTACCGAAAAGCTCAGAGGCCTACTAAATAAAAGCAGCAGCCTATGATTCTTCCTGTGCAGGAGCTCAGCCAAATGACCAGCAGACATTTCAGCAATGCATCCCCTTAGGGTTAAGCAACTGGAAGAAAAAGGGAAGGAACTGAAATTATTTCTGGAATTTAGACAGCATACCATCTATATTGTATTGGCCTATTTAAAGATGCAAGAAGATTAGGAAAAATAAAGATATAAACTTTAGTGTTTGCAATTGTGTCTTAGCAAAGTGGTTCTTAAATTTCTAATTCATGCCAATCTGTATAGTTCTAGATGAAGGCTTACTACACAATTACCAACAATGAGCATTTGTAAAATTTCCCATCCAGGTCAAGTTTCATATCGATTTTAAGAAGAACAGAGATTTTCCTGGGAGACAGCAATAAGTCAGTTGATAAATGTTCATGGATGGACTTAAGTAGACTAAATCTAGAAAGGCACAGGCGTGCTTTCAAATATCCTTTAAATGCAGTATGATAATTAAAATTGTATGAAATACACCACAGAAATTTGGATGAAGGAGCAATTAATTCTGTACAACCCAAGATGGATTCAGAGAGGAGATATCTTTTGAACTGAACCCTGAAAAAAAGATGTCAAGTAAAAAACAATGTGGTGATACATGTATACTCCAAGTGGATCCTGTAATTCCTGATACAGAGAAAATCATTAGCAATGCATAAAAGAAGTCAGAGCTTGCATTTCTGAAATCTGTCAAAATTTACCTGACTTTATTTAGTTTATATGAACATCTTTCCTCTTCATTTGCATGCATTCAGTATTATTTGTAAACGTGGATCCCAACAACAGACTCATAAAGAGCTACACTAAGATTATGGGAAAAATATCACTGAAGAAAATAATTCTTTATTTTCCAGACACGCTCAAGGAAATTAAAAAGAATAGATCAAAAATTGAGAAACAGTTAATACTGGTGATTTGCTTTTGTCAGATAGGTGGCAGAATGCGATCCTTCAAAATATTCCACTTTATTATTTTGAGTCTAAGGAAATGTAGTAGAGAAAAAAGAAAAAAAAAAAAAAAAAGCAAATGCAACAAGGTCACTCTGACTGTTTCTTACTTGTCTTTCCTGACAGGCAAGATAAACCACCCAACTGGAAGATGCCTTTTGTATACCAGGAAGACAATGACTCTCATCATCCAGGACAGGAAGTTGAGACAGAGCATTTTGTCTGAACAGATTTTAAAATGATGCTTATCTTCTTTTAGCATTTTCATACTTCAGTCACTTTTTTGCAATCCCCTTTTCAGCAGTATAAAAGCATTAAGATACTGCCATTTTAGTCTAGTTATGAATGTTCCATGTCGTTTGAAACTTTCGTTAAATTTGTCTGCTTATTTTCTGCTACTCTTTGTATTTCATTTTTAGTTCTGAGGTGAAAAAAAGTTTCTAGAGGGTAGAGATAAAGTTTTATCTCCTCTATAGGTAAAAATAACTTTCCAAATACACATAGCTGAAGTGTTCGCATCAAATAATACTTCCAGAGTTTAACAATGTTTTTAAAACTTCTGAGGCAAGATTATGCTTTACCCTTAATTCCACACTATATACGACACATTAAGAACATTATAAAGGAACTACATAGACAGTCTTAGATGACATTTAATTTTATTTACTAATATTGCAAAATCAAAATACTTTTAAAGCTAAACATAAGATATAATAGTATAAAAACATAGACTCACTATATGTGTCAACAGAGACCCACTATTTCTGGAGGCTGGGACAATGGAGACAAATGAAAACAAAAGTCCAAGGGAAAGAAATGGTTGAAAAATGGAGATGATAAAATGATAATTACTAGCATTTAATAAATATGTACTGAATACAACATAGTCCTTCATATTCTTTATAACCTCCACAATACTTAGAAAGTGGAAGCAGTGTTATTTTATGTATAACAAAATGAAGTTTTTGCCAGTATAAATTCCATCTCTCAGGTCATCAACCTAAGTTTTACAACTATATTTATTGCTCATGATCATCTTTTTTAAAGTGAGTATAATTTTTTCTAGATTTAATTACTACATGTGAACATTAGTGATTATAAGTCATATAATAATGAAATTTAATTGACTAAATGCAATCAAAAAAGAGGAAACACCTATGATTTAGATATGTCAAATACATTCTGAAAAATATAAGAAACTAATGTTTAATTTGATGATGAAAGATCTTCCCTCCTGACTCAAACCTTAATTTTATAGTTAAATACATTTGTAGTAACAATAGAAAAGGGTTAGATACATTACAATAGAATAACAGGATGCTGATATGATTTTGTTTCACAAAACACAAACTTAACATTCTTCATACTGAATTTGCCATCAAAAAAAAGAATGAAGCAATCTCTAATTCAAAGCACTAAGATTAACCTAGACATTTTTCAAATTTTTTTCCCTTGTCGTGTTAGAGTATTGCACCAAACTTCAAAGACTGTGGTTTAACTTCATTACTTTCCTACACTTCATTAGCTTCGAGAAATTTAAGAGGAAATAATCTGTGAATGTGTTGCATCAAAAAGATCCCAATAACTTCAGCTAAAAATCTATTCATAAGATTTTACTGTCTCTGTATTTAATGAAGAAGAAATTAAATTACTTTTATTTCCTTACTGGGGAAATCTCACGCGATGTATTTGGGTATCTAATTAAAATGCTTATGTACCTTACCTAATTAAAAATAGACATTCAAAATAACAAGGTATCTATTGCATCGACGGTATTTATAAATTACTCCAAGGAAATGCCTGGAAATAAGTAGCTGAACTCTCCTCGTGCACTAACCTTCGAGTCTTTCCAGCCAGTGCATTTTCACTGGGAAGCTTTGTGTAAAACATGCCCCATCCTGATTATCCTTAAAATGATCTTAGCAGCGGCATAGCATGAAGGCAAAACATCTGCAACCAAGGGGATGGTTTTGTTTTCTTGTCTCTTTCTTTTTTGCCCCAAGTGTTGTGACCACGACCCAGGATGCATTAGTCATGCTAGGATCAGAAGATGGCTTTTTCTGAAAGGACTCAAGGGCTTCATGAAAGCAAAATGGACCCAAAGAGACTTCCTCATATCACGTAGCATACATATCTTTAATCGGAGAAAAGAGCCTCTATCTCAGAAGACAGAAACTACTTGTGTAAAATGCCCAACAAATGTTTGCATGCAGACCTGAGGCAGGCCTTGATAACTGAATGAATGGAGTAGGGTAATGGAATTTGGGGTGGAATATAGAAAAAGTCTAATTTAGCTTTCAGATTCTTAACAAGTATTTTCCTAGAGTCTACATCAAAATTCATCCAGATGAACACTGCTTTATTCACTCTCTCATCAACATCCTCAAATGCAATTCATATTTATCCCTGCAGTTCTATAAGTAAAAAGCTAAAATTGTGGAGCCAATAAAAAAAGACAGAAAGTATTGTATATAACTATCATGATGTTATATATTCCTTTAAGGAAATTGTATGTGTCCGTGTGTGTGACAAAGTACTTTTTTATAGATATACCTTAGATATATATAGTGATCACAGTCTTTTAGAAAGTTTGCACCTGTGCATAGTATGTCTTGATTCTTCTTTTTCTTGTCAATCCCTTCATCTCCCTTGCAGCTTTCTTCCCTTTCCCTCTTTATTAAAGCTTTATTTCCATGTTTTTCTTCTACTCTCTTCCTCTTCCCTTCCCTCTTTTCCCCTTCTCTCCTCTTTTGTTCCACTTCCCATTTGAACATTTTAATTTCATTTCCCAATATTTATTATACATGTAACCCCACAATGGAAAGGATGTTGTAATGTAACTTTCAGCACTCTTTTAGAGTTAAATCTGTATCTGAGACCATTTAGAAGCACAAATAGCTTGCAACTGGGTGCTAATGCCAAACTTTATTTATAAGTTAAAACTGAAATTCCTGTCATAAGCCAACTACTTTATATGTTAGATGGGTCATAACTTCTACTGTGTCTTTTTAGTTATATATTCTTTAAGCTCTCCAAG
>PVIR01016259.1:0-36927 GCA_004026965.1 Petromus typicus | reverse complement strand
CTGGGGTGAGTCTCCACACCCAGTATTGTTATGTGGTTACCGGGGATTGAACCCGGGTCCTTGCGCTTGCAAGACAGGCGCCGGAACCACTGAGCTATATCCCCGGCCCTGTATCTGCTTTTTTTATATTTTTGTTTTTGTTTCGTTTCGTTTTTTTGAGACAGAATCTCGCTTTTAGTAGTTCAGGCTGGCCCTGAGCTCAGTCTTGAACTCACAGCAGTCCTCCTGTCTCTGCCTCTCACGTGCTGGGATGACAGGCGTGAGCCACCACGCCCGGCACTGTGGTATGTGGTGCGGATTGCTTGAGGGTGTGAGTCTCCACACCGATGCCCAGCATTGTCTGCCCAGCATTGTCGTGTGTGGGTCCTTCACTTGCAAGGCAGGTGCCAGAACCACTGAGCTAAATCCCCCGCCCTTTTTCTTTAAAATTTTGAGACAAGGTAGGTCTTACCAAGTTAGTAAATTGCCCAGGATGGATGCTAATTTGATGATTTCCTGCCTTACTTTCCTAGTGCTGGCATTTCAGGTGTTCAAGCACTCCTTAATTTTTAAAATTTATTTATTTATTTTGGTTCAAATTAAGCTCAGGGAGTTTCTTTTCTTAATTTTTTATTTTGAGATAGATCCTTAGTAACTTGTCTAGGTGGGATTTGAACTTGTTATCCTCTTCGTTAACCTCCTAATGTGCTGGGATTATTAGGTTTGTGCCACTGTATATGGGTCCCTAATTTTATTATTAAATCCCAGTATAAGTTTTATGTGAATGAAAATAGCTCCAGAAACAAATTCGTATCACATATATTGATTTAAATGAAACTATTCTGATTAATAATTGATACATGCTATTATGAAGTATTTTTGAGATGCATTATGGTCCTTTAGTATTTTATTTTTCCCACCAAAATCACTAGGAAACTTTTCTCAAAGGAATCAAGAAACCATGTCCTAGTTCTGGCTCTGAGATGGACTGTTACATGTGTGGTATTTGGTGACTTAATTTGCTAATCTAAAACTTCTATTTTGTTGGAGTTTCTGGGGACTCCATTTAGAAACCACCATGATACATTTGAGTAACTTCTTGGCCATTTACTAGTGTTGTTATTTATTTGCCACTTGGCTTGAAAGATTGTGGGGAAAAACCATCTTCAGAAAGCATTCTCCTTCTGTTGTGCTGTTTCTGATACACTTTCCTTATGGGTTTGTCTAATGTCTTTTTTTTTTCTGATATTTGATGATAAGACTCTGGTGCTTCTTTCAGAAATTTACTGCTATTTGTCATTAACTTAAATGTAATGTCTTGTGTATTTTGTAATCATATTTAATGATTTTCACAGGCTGTGCAGCAAGTTATCACTAACCTACTCATCGGGCAGATAGAGCTCCGCTCTGAGGACTCTCCAGATATTCTGCCATATTCTCACGAGAGACGAGTTGAAAAGCTTGTTGTTCCTCTTGGTGAAGAACTTGCAGCCATTCAAAAGACATATATCCAGGTCAGCCATTTTTACCACAATTTTGATAGATGAACTGGTAATTATTTCAGTTAATAGAATCTGTTGTAGGAATACATAATATTTTATATAAATAACATGTTGAAAACTTTGAAAAAAATTTTTGAGTGAGTCTGTGTTTTATCTGTATTAACAAACTTATTTTAAGGAAAACTACAAAAGATGGACCATTTGCTAAGCAAGTAATGCCCTTGTTATATTTGTATTTTTTCAAGTAAACCATTGAATTATAGTATGAAACACAAACATGCACCTAAACATGCATAAGAACAACGAGGTGCTTACAAAACATAAATGTATTCACTGAAGTTCTTGAATGTGAGCAGACTTATAACACATACCAAGAACATGTTCCATCAGAAGTTTTTTTTTTTAATATTGAAATATATTTTGCATATTTCTTTTCTGATCCCCAGATCAGAATAGCAGTAAGTCTCAAATGCGTATGATTTTCTCACCTAGAGACATCTTGACACATGTTTTAGTCATTATAATAAAGGTGTATAGAGGCCAGCAAACTATTAGACATCGTATAGTAGGCAGGACAGCCCCCCACAAAAAAGAATTTGTGACCCATGTGTCAGTGTTGTAGCAGTTGAGAAACTGGTTAGACAGTTGTTACTTTCAATGAGAGAAATTTGAGGTTTTTCTGTAGTTTATAATTAATCTGGTGGTAGAAATATATTTGCAACTCATCATTGCTGTGGCCGAAACTTTGCCACTTCTTCCGGGGGAGGTGGCATGTGGCCTCTTTCCTCACATCCAGTCTGATCCATATCTAGTGACTGGTTAATGAATGATGAACCCAGCTTAGCTGCAATAACCTCAGGTCAGCTATGTTGGAGAGAAGGGAGGACTAAAGAGATAGAATCAATGGTATGGATGTGTGGGCTCAATCAGGTAGCTGCCAGCCATCTGAAACTACAGACACCGAGGAACAAGGGCAAGCTTCCCTGTAGGGTTGTATTGGAATTAGTTTTTGTATTTTATTTTACAATTATTTTACAGTTAGTTGTTAACTTGAATTCTTCTGTAATGAAGAATTGTTTAATCTCCATCACTGACTTTTGAGACTCATTTTTAAAAATTTGTTTTGAGACAGGTTCTCACTACTAGTTCAGGCTTGCCTCAAACTCACTGTGTAGCCCAGGCTGGCCTCAAACTGAAGGCGATCCTCCTGCCTCAGCCTCCTCAGTGCTAGGATTACAGGTGTATACCACCATGCCTTCTTAATCACAGTTAGATTTAGTTGCATTAGTAATATTCAGAGTACTTCCGTAGGCAGATTAGGAAAGCCTGAGGAGGAAAATGTACCAAAATACCTCCATTTTAAGAAATGGAAGTCAGTTTAAAACTTCACTAATTTACATGTTGCTATAGCACATCTTTATCTGGAGTTCTTTTGCCTCAGTGTACCATTGATTTCGTTCCTACCCTTGATTTCTTTCTATTCTGAAGTGTTCCATCTTCAGAACCTCTTTATTCATGTGTTAACTCAGACTGTGAAGTTTTTTTTTTTCCCTTGTATGGGGGCTGGAATGGAGGGCCTTTGCATTGAGATAAATAACAATCTCTGCCCATTTATGTTTTTTAAGAGAAGGTGTTACTAAGTTGGCAAACTGGGCTTGTGTGAGTCTCCTGTCTTCCTGAGTGCTGAGATTACAGGAATGTATCAGCATACCTGGCTGCTACACCTTACTGTGTTTTGTATTCTTAAGCTTATTCATTTGCAAAATAACGTACTTTCTTTGTTCACTTCTTTTGCTGTTTTTCAGTGATGGGGATGAACTTGTGGCCTTGCAAATCCTAGGCAAACATTGTACCACTGAACTACAGCCCTGGCCTCTTCTCTGTTCACTTCCTTGTTCTTTGCTTTTTCCCACTGAAGTGTAAATTGTTTGGAAACAGCAATTTCCTTTGTCTCAGGAACAATGTCCCCAGTATTCAGAATACTACTTGATATGTAATAAACAATTAAGAAATATTTGTTGGAAGGATAAATAGATGAATGAAATTAAATGCACTCAAGATATTTATTCAGGGCTGGGATTTAGCTCAGTGATTCCAGCACCTGTCTTGCAAGTGCCAGGACCTGGGTTCGATCCCTGGTAACCACATACCATACTGGGCGTGGAGACTCACGCCCAGCAGCAATCAGTACCACACACCACAGTGCTGGGCGTGGTAGCTCACGCCTGTAATCCCAGCACTTGGGAGGCAGAGGCAGGAGGATTGCTCTGAACTACAAAGTGAGACCCTGTCTCAAAAAAAAAAAAGATATTTATTCAACAGTCTGCAAGTATTTACTAAGGATGTATCTGGCGTCCTTGGCTTCAGGCACTGAGCATGCTTCAGTAAAGGAACCCAAGGTCCCACTTCATAGCATTTAGAAAGTGTGTGTAGCTCGATGGAGATGTGAAGAAATACTGTAAATAAACTGTATGTTCTCAAATTCTAGGCAGAGATTACTTTTACTCACTTTTTTTTAAAGGTTTTTTGAGACAGGGTCTTGCTTTGTGGTTCAGGCTGGCCCTGAGCTCAGCTTCCAACTCACATCACAGCAATCCTCCTGCCTCTGCCTCCCGAGTGCTGGGATTACAGGCGTGAGCCACCACGCCCGGCACTGTGGTATGTGGTACTGATTGCTGCTGGGGTGAGTCTCCACGCCCAGTATTGTATGTGGTTACTGGGGATCAAACCTGGGCCCTTGCGCTTGCAAGACAGGCACTGGAACCACTGAGCTATATCCCCGGCCCCACTTTTACTCACTTTTACTCACTTTTACTTTGATATTATTTGGAATACATCTCAAATATTTAAAATTTTTTTTGCTATATTGACTTAAAATTTGCTTTAAAACATCTTACCTAAAAAGTCACCCCAATTTTAGTATTTAATGAAATGGTTTTATTTGAGAAAAGACTTTAAAACAAGCTTGAGCTAAGTTTCTTTTGTATTTGCAGATTTTGGAAGCATTTGCCAGTCCTCTGATTCACAGGAATGTTTTGATGAGAAGGGATATCTCCAATCTAACAAAATTCCAGATAATTCTGGCAAGAGATCAGTTTAGGAAAAACCCATCTCCAAATATTGTGGTAGGTATTTTAAAATAAATCTTTATGATAGACTAAAGTTTTACTTGCAGCCAGGATAAGTGTATATAATTATTTTAATTAAATAATGAATTAAATGAAATTTAGATATAATTTATATAGTTTATGAAATATTCTGAAAAAATCTAATAACACAGTTTAGTCATTTGTATTAAGATAAATTATCTTTTAACTTTGAACAAAGAATTGGTCATTTAGTTGATTTCTATATTATGAAGTCAAAGATCCATGAAAAACTGTATCTTAAGTCAAAGATCCAGAATATTTAGTCTTACTCAGGATACTAGAAGTTGGAGGAAGCATCACAGTAAGCTTCTTATTTCTAATCTTCATAGGAAAAAATTAGATGAGTAGAGAAATGTCTGGTGAGCTCGGTCCAAAGTCAGAAGAAATGCCCACAGCACAGAAAGGCCCTGAGGCATTTTTTCTGAGCTGAGGGCACGCGCCTAGGCCAGAGCAGTGCTCAAAGCCCATAAGAGACAGTGAGAACCAGGCTGGCTGACACGCAGGGCTGAGGAAGCCACACGCCATAATGTAAGTCGTGAGCCCTTGGGAGTAGCTTAAAAAGTTGCACCAAGAAATTCAGTCTTTATCCTGCAGTATCTGAGGAATGACTGATGGAGACTTTTGTATGAAATACCATTATATGATTGAAAACTTTAACATAGAAGTTTTAATTTTTCCTGTGGGTAGAAGATGGATTGAAACTTTAAATAATAAATCCAAACCTGGTGGAAATTCATCTTATTGGTGAGAGTTTATGTTTTACAGAGAGGTTGCTTTATCTCTTGAGTAATTAGGGTGGCTTTTAGGGCATTTTGGCTATTCTGGAAACATTTAAAATGATATCGCTGATATTAATGCTGCTAAAACTGTAAGCTAGCAAACAGTCTTCATCTCAAATAAGAAAAATAGTTACAATATATTCTCAATAGTCTTTTTTTCTTTCTTTTTCTTTTCTCTCTCTCTCTTTTTTTTTTTTTTGTTTTGAGGCAGTTTCTTGCTGTGTAGTTCAGGCTGGCCTTGAATTCACTATATCTCCTTGACTGGTCTCAGACTCATGAGGATCCTCCTGACTCATCCTCTCTGCTGCTGGGATTGTAGGCACACATCACCATACCTTTTCACATGTATACAGCTAAAAGGAAAGTGTACTTCCTGTTTCCTCTCAGGGTAACAGTTGAAAGCACAAGGCTTCATTATACCAAATATCCTGAATTTAATACTAGCTGTCCTACTTAGCATGTTTGAGTTGTCCACATTTACACATGGGTATAACAATAGTGCTCACTTCTAGTTATTAAGATTAAATGACTTCCTATAGGTAATGGACTTGGAGCAACCTCTGGTGCCCAGTGGCAGATGGTAACCTGAGTGGGTTGGTGCATGCCTGTAGTCTGAGCCTGGAGTATTTTTAAAAGTGGCTTACAATTGGTATTAAATATTAGTATGAGTCTGATTAGATACTTTTCCTCTCTCTAGTAATATTCATGAGAGGCCTCTCTTTGTCTGTGTCTTTCTGCAGTATACAGGTTTCAATCCAGGGCTTGTGCTATGAGCTGTATCCTAACCTTTTTTTTTTTTTTCAGTTTGTCTTTATTTGGTCCTGGGAATCAAACTCAGGACACTTGCCAGGCAGGAGCTGTTGCCCCTGAGCTATATCCCGGACCCCTAAATGTTTTATTTTGAGACAGGCCACCACTAAGCTGCTTGCTTGTTTTCCATTTCTGTTGTACTTCTCATATGCATCTGGGTGCTTAATGTGTAGTAGGTACTTGTTAGTTCTGAAATAGCAAATGGGTCTATTTACTGCTAATAAATTTATCTATAGAGAGAAACAACATCTGATAAATATTTCTCCTTTTTTCTTTATAGTGGAAATTTCCTATTAAAGGAAAATGAAATGAAGATAGATTTATATGGAAACTACCTTGGCCCCTTTCCATTACAGCATACTGTAACACTTAACATTCAGTTGAACCAATTGTTGTGGTCAGGAGAGAAGAGGATAATTATTATAGTCATTTAAATTATATTAGAAATGTTACAGTAGTTTGGCCTGATGGCTGGGACATGGAGGATGTATATTTCTTTCTTTGGTTAAATCTGACATATGTTGTTTTCCTAGGGAATGCAACAAGGCATAGTTGAAGGAGAGTTTGCAATTTGCATTAGTTTATATCATGGTTATGAATTATTGCAGCAAATGGGAATGAGATCATTATATTTCTTCCTTTGTGGAATTATGGATGGGACAAAAGGTAAATTATGTGCAATTATTTAAAGAAATAATGACAAATATTTTGCTTAAAGGCATTAACTATCTTAAGTTTGATTACGTAAAAACATTTTTTAAAGGTAATGACATAATTATGTAACCAATGGCTGGGTTTCTTTTGTTGTTACTAACCTACTAGAAAAAAGTCATTCATTAACACAAGTGTAAGTGTAGATTTTCATGTTTAAATTTGAGTAATTGGCATTCATTGACTCAGTTTAATTTCTTTTTAATAACTAATAAGTTTGATGAGATTTGCTATAAAGTTTATTGGTAAAACATTTTCTTTATTTCTGAAGGAATGACACGAACAAAAAATGAACTTTGCCGAAATGAGGACTTCATGAAACTCTATCATCATCTAGAGTGCGTGTTTGCACCTACATGTAATACCTCAGCAGCTGATGCTTCTGCAGCCCACAAAGGTCTGAATTTTCATTTAACATTAGATATTGTTTCAGCAAGGTGTGGTGGCACATGCTTGTAGTCCTAGCACTCAGGAGAGTGAGGCAGGAAAATGTGCTTGAACTCAGGAGTTTGAGACGAGTCTAGACAGTATAGCAAGATGCTGCCTCAAGAAACATAAATAAAAAACATTAAATTGAATCGCATATTAGTTGTGTTTTTTTTGAGACAGGGTCCCACTGTGTGTCCAGGCTGCCGTAAACTCGTTAGGTATCCCAGGCTGACCTCGAACTCATGGAGATCCTCCTTAGCCTCCTGAGTGATTAGTTTTTTTATTAAGGTCAATTTTGAAATTTTAGTCCCTTCTACATATACTTATGTTTTTGTAGTAACAGGTCTATGGAATACTTAAAGATTTCATTTGAGTTGAAATTAATATAAATTCAAGTTTATCTTTTATAAACTTTATTCAATGAATGGTTTTTGGTGGTGAAAATTCTTGGAACTAACAAAAACTGATCTTTAATTTAAATATATGTTGTTTTCCCTTTTGCTTTGTTCCTGATTTCTATGTTGCTCTTATTTTTGCCCTTTGGTACTGGGGACTGAACTTGGGACCTTGGGCTTGCGGCAGGCGCAGTGCCATTGAGCTAAACCTCCAGCTCCTGGTTTCTGTTTCATTGTTTTGCAGGATAAAATTCAAAAGATTATTTATGTATTTCTTGTTAACCTAGATGTTACTCAGTATTTATAAAATAAAAGGTTTTATCATATGTGTTTTTGAAAAGAATAAGTATATACATTGATGTAATTGAATATGAAAAATTATGGAAAAAAATTTTTTTTTTCTGCAGGAGATAAAGATACTTTTTTCTATAGTCATCCAAAATTAAAGAAATTAGAGGAAGTTATAGTGGAACACTTCAAGTCGTGGAATGGTAGGTAATATTTAGTAGCAAGGTAGTAGTTGAAACAGCTAAAATTTTAGCTCATTAGTTTGTATTAAACTGGTGGAGAAAATGTGGGCTTTTAATTATTCTGGATATTGAATATTCAGAAGCACTAAGAAATTTTAGAAGGCTAAGTGCAAAGAAAAATGGGAATGTTAAAAGTAAAATATTGTAGGAGGAAGTGTTTGTGGAAATCCTGGGGAAATGGGTGGAAACAATTTAGGGTATTAGTGTCAGGGGAAAGTGAAGTTGGTAGAGAGAGAGCAAGTCAGAGGAGTGTTGTATGAGGGTGTCAGAGAGGCCAGTCTCTAGAGAGGTGTTTGTAAGTGATGGAAATAGGCGCAAGCTCTGTGGATTTTAGACAGGGGATCCTTCCAGGCAGAGAGGATAGTGGAAGGGAAGACCTGGCATCAGTCTGGTGCTTGCTGTGCTTATGGGCCAGTGAACAGACAGCTTTGACTGAGGGTAAGAGCAATTTAAGTGAGATGTAGCCAGAACCCAGATCATACAGGTTTTTTTGAGACAGGGTCTCGCTTTTGTAGTTCAGGCTGGCCCTGAGCTCAGCCTCCAACTCACATCACGGCAATCCTCCTGCCTCTGCCTCCCGAGTGCTGGGATTACAGGTGTGAGCCACCACGCCCGGCACTGTGGTATGTAGTACTGATTGCTGCTGGGGTGAATCTCCACACCCAGTATTGTTATGTGGTTACCAGGGATTGAACCCGGGTCCTTGTGCTTGCAAGACAGGCACTGGGACCACACTGAGCTATATCCCTGGCCCTAGATCATACAGGTTTGTAGGTCAGGTCCACACTTGGTTTTTCATCTGTGAATGTTATATTTTGTGGTAGCATTACCAGCATCAAAGAAGAGTGTAGACAGAAGTATGTGATGTAATGTATATGTGAATTAGCTTAACTTAACCATTCAACAATGTATGTGCATATCAAAATGTCATGTTGTGCACTATATATGTACATAATTTTCATCAAAGAACAGCATGAAGAAAGAGCATATATATTAAGATACTTTTGAGACATTTAGGTGGAGATATTGAGTAAGCTTTGGATAATTGAATCTGAATTTGAAAGGAATGTGTGGGCCATTTTTGTATATGCAGGTAGTTGAACAAATTTCGGAATTAGGTAGTTGAACACATTTCGGAGTTATGAGCATAAAGTTAGTATTTAAAGTTTCAGGATTGGAGACGGTCTCAGGAAGATAGTTTGTAGACCGCCAAGGAGCCTGAATGGTGACCTAAAGAATAACAACACTTACAGTTTAGAGGAAAAGCACCAAGGAGCTTGAGAAGGAAACCAAGTGAAGTACAAGGGAGGCTGAGGGAGGAGACTGGTCAGGGGACACAGTGGGCTGTGTTAAATTCTGCTGAGAGGCGGGGTGTGGTGTGCTGGACAGTGCAGTGAATTTGCCAATACAGAAGTGACAGATGCTTCTGGTGGGAGTGCTGGTGACATGAAGGTGGAAAGTTAAGCTCCATCATGTCATCAGCAGCAGCTGGTCGGATGCAGAGGCTGGTGCTGTGATGAGTCAGAGGAGGTTTGTCTAGAACTGGTGGCAAACCCGTAACACACGTGTCGCAGTGGGCTGTTAGTTATCACTGGAAGCTCTACAAGGTTGCTGTCACTGGTCTAGAGTGAGCTGCTTACTTCAACTCCAGTTTTTTGCTTATTGCTGAGTGTTTTGTGACTTTGCTTACTGTTTTGTAGATTACTTTGTATATGTTAGTGTAATCCTTGGGGTTGTTGTGAGAATTAAATAATATATCAAATACTTAATGTGGTCCCTGGACACATTATAATGGTTAATATTACTGTAAATCATAGGAAAGAATTGTCAAAGCCCAAACCAACCTTCAAACCGTAAGAAAACGGTAACAACCAAAGCACTGCACTACTTGAAATTATGAACCAGTTATACAAACGCTACTTTCCCTTTTCTATTTGGTTTAGTCATCAATCCATTTTAGAGAGGAAACTAAAGCTTAAAGGGATTGAGTAACACCCGTGATCACAGGGAACCCTGCAAGTAAGTGGTTCAGCCATGAAGGCAGTCGGTCTTTTTCTCCCATTTCTTTCTCTTTTGTTTTGTGGTGATAAAGATTCAGGCCAGCCACGGGCCCCGCCCCCAGCTCTCTCACGTTCCCAGAATCATGTTCTGCCTCTGAGCCACACAGACATTGGGAACAGCCTTGAAGCTGACTAGACTATATTTTTGGAGAATGTGAAAATATGGCAGATTTGGGGATGTGTGCCCAGGATGAAAATAGTGCCTGAAGCAAGCAGAAAAGAAAGATTTATGAGATGAGCGGATGCTCTACAGTTCCCTTTACAGTTCCGTGTTTCTGTCTGGAGGTCAGTGGGGACGTCATGCTTGAATTGAAGGATTGTTCCAAGTGATTTAGGTCATTATTTGATTTATTTAGGAATTTATGATTGCAAATGAGAAATAGCCAAGATTATTAAAATGACCAGAGAGTGTTGAAACAATTTTAAAATATGTTCTTTAAAGAATTATTGATCATTTGAATAGTTTTGGCTTTGTGTTTTGAATTAGTTCTTATCTAGATGGTTTGTTTTTGTTTTTTAAAAAAATTATATTAGTACCTGTTTGCAGCATATGCATTTTGTAGTCATTTTGGGGTTGGTACGTATACATAAAAAATGCTTTTTTTAAAGTAATGATTCAAATACTTTCTGTTATATAGCTCAGAACTCCTCTGAAAAGAAATGTGATGAGACCAGAGTTATGATCTTCTCTTCATTTCGAGATAGTGTTCAAGAAATTGCAGAAATGCTTTTAAAGCATAGGCCAGTTATTAGAGTAATGACTTTTGTTGGCCACGCTTCAGGGAAGAGCATGAAAGGTTTTACCCAGAAGGAGCAACTGGAGGTAATTATTTTTAGAGACAATGAAATAAAAATAAAGTTAATTAGTTTTGTAGCTGTGTGTCTTTGTCTTAATTCACTGGTAAGTTACTGAAAAGTAATTTTACCTGGGTGTGGTACATGCCTATAATTCCAGGAGTTCAGAGGCTGAGGCAGGAGAATCATGAATTTGAGGCCAGTTTGGGCTACTCAGTGCATTCAAGGCCAATCTGAACTCCATAGCAAGACTTTGTCACAAGAAAAAAAAAAAAGTTAAGTTTCTATTTGTAAGGAAAGGGTAATGTTTTATGGTGATTTTGAAACATTTATTTTCAAGTATTATAAAATGTAGTGGTTAAGCAGAAATGCCTTAGTGTCATACAACTTTAGAATCCACTTACAAGTTATGTCTTGTTCTTCATTTTTCATTATTTATATTCATACATCATAAGATTATTGTAAGCATTAAATGAGATCTTATTGTGCAGTCAACAATAAATATATGTATTTTTGCCTTAGAGGATTAGGAATTTCAGTATTTGAGATGCCCATAGTACATATTTAAAATACCCACTATATCCAACTCAGCTTGGTCTCTGCCACATTCTTTTTGGTTTTTTGAGACTGGGTTTCATGGTACAATTTAGGCTGGCTCTGAATTCACTGTAAACCAGCTTGGCTTCATACTCGTGGTGGTCCTCCTACTTCATCCTCTCTGATGCTGGGATTACAGTTGTGCACCACTACACCTGACCTCTGCCATTTGCGATAGTACATAGTCATCATTCCTCAGCTTGGTAGGCACCGTAAGAAATTTTATTGAACACTTAGGATGTAGCTTAATAGTAGAGCGCTTAACTAGGATCTTTAAGGCCCTGGCTTTATTCCCCATCATCACAAAAAAAAAATCTTAAATGACTTTATTACCTTTATCATTTTCTCATATCAATTTCTTCTGTGGTGCTGGGGAGTATACCCCAGGCCTTGTGTATATCTAAGCAACTACCCTACTGTTGAACTGCATACCCAGTTCTCGATAATTTTTTGTAGGCCAATGATGGTGAATCTTCTGGAGACCGAGTGCTCAAACCACAACCCAAAACTCACTTATGTATCACAAAATAGAAACACTGTGATGCTCAGCTGCTGGGGCAGCTTGGCTCTGCATGCCTGCTGTGGGCTACGTGCCCTGTGTTTGCCACCACTGGACTGTAGGCCCAAGGAACCACCCTTTAAAATTACTCTCATACGTAATTCAGTTATAGCAACTGTTTAGTTCTGGGCTTTCATACAAATATGTGTATGGTTATCCACCTGTTAGAGATAGGGGATTAAGTCAAGGAGGAACTGGAAAGGCAGGTCCTTTAGGACCCTGTAAGTCAGTTCTATTTTAATGGCTTCGGGGTGTAAGGAAGTCATTGGAATGTTTGGAGCAAAGAAAGGTCATTTTTTTTTTTTTTTTTTTGAGAGAGTCTTACCGTGTAGTTCGGGCTGACCTTGAACTCACTGTGAACTCAGTCTGACTTTGAACTTGTGACCATCTTACTTCAGCCTCCAGAATGCTGAGATTATAGGTGTGAGCCATCACGCCTGGTCTAGGAAGGTGATTTTAAAAGACTTCCTGGCACATGCTCAGCTGAAAGACTTACTGAAGATAAATGATGGTGTATTTGACCAGAGTGATAGCAGGAAAGTTTGTGAGAAATAGTCTGGGTATATTTCGAAGGTCATGCTCACAAGATTTATTGGTAAATTCAATGAAATGAGAGATAAGGGAGCCTAATATGTAACTGCAGGAATTTTATCCTGAGCAACTGAAATGAAGATGGCTATGACTACAGTAAGAGTAGGTTTTGGGGAGAATATTTGGAGCTTGGTTTTTTGAGAGGATACCTTTGACAGATGTTAGATTAATGGATTTCATGCTTCAACACTGGTATCAGCTTATTTCTTCCCATTAGTCACTGACAGGTTTGAATGATACAGTAAAAATGAGTACTAGAAGCTGTGTGTTGGCACACATCTGTAATCACGGCACTAGGGAGGCTGAGGCAGGAGGATTGTGAGTTCAAGGCCAGTTTGGGCTACATAGTGAATGACACCTCCCTCTTAAAAAAGAATTACTAGAAGAATAAAACTAATGAAAATCAGAGTTTGGTATCTTTCTTAGAAAATATTTTTGGAGTCAACAAGCACAAACTTTCCCAGTCAGTTCCTAAACCTTTACATTCATTTTAACAGTTTTCATTTTTGTATCTCTAGCCCTGTGGCCTGATTTTACCTTTATCTAGGACATCTTTGATTTTTAAAAAAATTATGTGCAGGTAATATTAAGACAGTCTTTCCTTGGCTTAATGTCCTTACAGATTCCAAAAGGAAATGAAGTATTCTTAGTTTTTTATCCTGATCATTGATTCTTCCTGTACTGTAATTTTACTATATTGAAGTAATATCCTTTGACTATAGATGGTGGAAAGGTTTCTGAGGGGAACTAGTGATAAGGCTGTACTTATTTTCTTACTTTCCAGGTTGTTATTTTTAACAGTAGAATTACCTTAAAGATCAGGATAGGTTTTTGGAGCCAGATAGCTCTAACTTCAGATGCTGACAATTATTAGTGGGGCTTTAGGTAAAAATAGCTTTTCCTCTTCAGGGCTCCAGTTTCTTTAGTAAAGTGCCATGGTAATATCTTCCACTTAGTGTTGTCGGAGCGGTAGCTAATGTATAAAGACCTTAATATGAGTACCTGGTATACCCGGCACAGAGTATGTTCTCATTGATTTATGATTGTAAGTCAGCTTTTGATGTTCTGCTACCAACCATTTCCCTGGCACACTTCAACTTGCACCAGGGGTGTGGAGATCTGTGGGGAAACCGAGGCTCAGAGCAGATTAGAACTAAGTTTATAAGGCTTACAGAAGTTCTTCAGAATGTTTGGTTGACTTTCCGTTAACTCATTCTCATGGTGTTGTAAATTTCATTAAACCAATCAAAGAGAAATCGAGGAGAGGCAGAGTGAAAGTTATATAATAGGAGGTCTAGGTATCATGAAGCAGTTTTACTTTAGATATGTGTAACTGTGTATTTATATCTAAGATATGATAAATCTGGACCCTATACTGTCCCTCTGCCCTTTTCAGTGGTGCTTGATATAAAATTAGTGCTTTCTCAGGGGTGGAAATACTGTTTAGATTTTTGGTCAATCCTTTTAACACCAAAACCATTGTTAAAGAAGTTAGACTGTTCTTACTATTTGACTGATGTCTTCGGTTTACATTGCCATTTTGTGACTGTCTCCTGTTCTGTGGTATCCTTGATGCCGATTTTTGGTCTGGATTCACTGTAGCGTGAGTGGTCACAATATACTTCAATTCTCTTAATTTACTTCAAGTGATTTTTAAGTCCTCTCTTTCAGGTGGTGAAACAGTTTCGTGATGGTGGTTACAACACACTGGTTTCTACCTGTGTTGGTGAAGAAGGTTTGGATATCGGGGAAGTTGATCTTATCATATGTTTTGATGCTCAGAAGAGCCCGATTCGTCTTATACAACGGATGGGTCGAACTGGACGCAAACGTCAAGGCAGGATTGTTGTTATCCTTGCCGAAGGACGCGAAGAACGTGTGAGTAGCCTTCAGAAACATGATTTGACTTTTAAAATTTGAGAAATACAGGCTAAAACAACTCCGTTAGTATTTGTGGTCCAATTGTACAGTAAGTATAGTTTGTTTTGTGTTATATTTCTTCCCCTCCTTCTCTTTGTTCTTTCTGTCTGTTTCTGTGGTATTAGGAGTTCATCCTGGGGCTCTCACGCTGTGCTGTATCCCTAGGACTTTTCTTTTGAGACAGGGTTTCTCCCACATACTTAGCTGTGCGAGCTGGACTCGAGGCAACTGTGGTTCTGTGGCCTCAGCCATGGCGCACATATCTGCAGTCCCAGCCAGCACTCTTGAAACACTGAGGCAGAACTGCAAGTTTGTCCAAGCAAAGGCAGTTTACTAATTTAGTGAGACCTTGTCATGCTGGGGCCAGAGCACAGTATAGCCACTTGGTGTTCAATTCCCAATGCTACAGACCAGAAAAAAAAAAAAAAAAGATAAAAAAAATCTATCTGCTTATATCACTTTAGACTTATGTGTAAACACCACCCTTATTCAAAACCAGCAAGATGATAAAAAAAAAGATAGATTTTCTTTGTGCAATATAGTTGCTGATACATACTTTTATAATGATAGATTTAAAAGTGGTTTTTTGGGCTGGAAATGTGGCTCAGTGGCATCACACCTGCCCAGCAAGTGCAAGGTCCTCAGTTTGATCCCTGTTGTATGCGTGTGTGGTTTCATCAGACAGTTAATCTGACAGTTGACTGGTGTTTGTTTGTTTGTTTGTTCTAAATTCAAACAATAGTAGTTCTATTCTCTAAGCTCTTAGAGAATGAATTGGTTTAATTTTGTGTTTATAGTGAACCCAAACTAATGTAATAATTGCTTTTTATGACCAAAAATTATAGAAACAGTATAACTTGACATTTTATGTTTGGTTTTGTAGACTTATAATCAGAGTCAGTCCAACAAAAGAAATATTTATAAAGCTATTTCGGGTAGCAAACAAGTCCTTCATTTTTACCAAAGAAGTCCACGAATGGTTCCTGATGGGATCAGTCCAGCATTGCACAAGATGTTCATCACTCGCAGCGTGTATGAACCAGAGAAGGCATCTCGAAATGTGAAGCGCAAGTCTGCTCTCTTTTCCTGTAGGAATGGTAAGGAAATAAGTTTGGATTTTCCACATTTTTTTCCCCTTGTTCTTAGATGGCAGGTCATCACCTGATATAAAAACTTAGTATATGTGCTAAGATGTATTGAGTGTAGTCTTCAGAAGGATCAGAAATTGTTCTTGTAGCAGAAGGTAGGAGATGCTGTGTTAGATGAGCTTGCTGCTGAGGCCTGTAATAGTTACTCAGGAGGCTGAAGCAGGAGAATGGAAGTTTGGAGCTGGCCCCGGGTAATATGATGAAACCCTGTCTCAAAATTAAAAGTGAGAAGGTTGAGGTTATAGCTTAGTGATAGATTGCCCCTGGGTTCAGTTCCCAGCAACCCCCCCCCGACTCCACAATCCACAACAAAACAAGCTCATGTTGGGGAAGATTGAAGAGAGCCTTCTAGCTCAGAGGAGGAAAGGATGCATGAGAGAATTTGTTTGTTTGTGAGTGATACTTGGATTGAACCCAGAGTCTTTGCACACAATGAATTTCTTAGTCTTTTTTATGTCGAGACAGGGTCTTGCTTAGTCCTTGAGTTGCCCAGCCTCAGCCTCTCAAATATCTGGCATTACAAGTATGTGTCACCAAGATGGCCTTGAGTTTTGCTTTTTTTAATTTAATGGTGCTGGGGAATGAACTTGGGTTTTTTGCCTTGACCTACATCCCCAACCTTTTTAAGAAACTTTGAGAGTCATTAAATTGCTTGAGCCCAAACTCATGATCCTCTTTCTTCAGCCTCGTAAGCAGTAGAATTGCTAGCATTTATCACCATACATGGCTATACTTTTCTCTTACTACTCTCACTTTTCCAGGGTCTATGGTTATAAGACTGCATAACTTATTATAAGACTCTTTACTTTTTAAAGGGCGTGCTGAGGATTAAACTCAGCATCTTTGCACTGAGCTCCTCCCCAGCGAGGACTGAAAGTTCTAAGTGACTAGAAGATGGGAGAACCTTCGTATTTTGTCCATAAGACCTAACAGAAGCCTGAGAGATGATTTAATTAAACCTTATCTATAGGTGAGGGAATACGTACATCTAAAATAAGTTTCTTATACAGTATTTGGGAATAGTTGAGGCTGAAGTTTCCTAATTCCTTTTTTAAAATATGAAAACACAACATTTTATTTTACTGAAATGTTTTGATCAGTAGATTTTTGTAAGACGATGTATATATTTATTATGGAGTGTGAGTACAAATACGTATCTCAAATAAAGGATCTCACTGATCATTTTTTCTTCCCCCTCCCCTTCCTGTTAATTCAGAAGCCTCTTAAGGTTTTCTCCACCCTCATCTGTATTAGGGAAGAATTCTTTTCTTTTACTGTTTCTTTTCTGTTGGATGGTTGCTTTCTAGAGATTATGGAAGCCAGGAAGAATTCACTTTTATGCAGCTTTTAAAATGTATTGTTACATCTTAATACAAGAAATCATTCCCCCTAGCTTTTGCTCTTCCTTCTCCACCTCCTAAAACTAAAGCCTATTACCCTTTTTAGTTTTCATTTTTTTTTTTTTTAGTTTTGAGACAAAGTTCATTATGTAACCCAGACTGTCCTGGTGGTGATCTCCTGCTTCAGCCTCCTCAGTTCTGGAATTACAGGCCTGGCTCACCATGACCAGCTTAGTTTTAACTTTTGTCATCACCCTAAGCTTCAGATAACCTTTCCAGCACCGCTCTGCTAGAGCGATGACGTTAGCTTTCATTTGTCAGTCATCTTACTCTGCTTCATAGCAGGCATTAGATAACGAAATTGAGAGTGTGCAAGAAGCCAGGCCTGAGAGCGAAGTTCATGGACTCTGTTCTGTTAATGAAATCATTACTTAGGGTTAGCCCTGCACAGACCCATGCTTTCAAAGAGGTGAGAGAAGATAGGAGATGCATAGCATCAGGAAGGGATAATCAGAATTGTTTTAAATACCAAATATAGTTTTGAGAATTTGGGTCAATGGTTTAGTAGAGGTGAAAGGCAGGCATAAACCAGTACAGTGTTTGGGTTGATAGATAATATATATCTTGTGGTGGCCTTTAATGTTTTTTCAACTCCTTTTCAATTATTTATTCAAATTACAGGAATGAGACAAACTAACTCAAATAAGGATTGGTTCTTAGCAGAAGAAGAATTTAAATTATGGAACAGACTGTATAGATTAAGAAACAGTGATAAAATCAAGGAGATAACTTTGCCTCAGGTTCATTTTCCATCTTTACAAGGAGAAGAAAATAGACCAGTAAGTTGAATATATTTTCAAATGGTTTTTGTAATGATTATGTAATAGTGTTGAAAGTTAGGAGAGATATTTGTGATTGGAATATCAGCTTACTTTAAAAAGGAGAAGTTTATCAGTTTAAAAGTTTGAAAGGAATCATTAAGTCTTACTTTTAAAAATTATTAATTTCCTTATATTTTTAATATGGATATTTTTATGTAAGTTTTGTTTTTCTTTCATTTTTTTCTGCTATATAAAACATGCCTTTTTTTTTTCTGAGACAGGATCTCTCTGTGTAGTTCAGACTGGCCTTGAACTCACTTTGTGGCAGAGGCTGGCTTCGAACTTGCAGTGATCCTCCTTCCTCAGTATCCTGAGTGCTGGGATTATACATATGCCCAGCAATATAAACATTTCTAAATAGGGATAATCTTACATAGTTGTCACTAAATTTGCTTCTTTATTTCCCTGATATCTTTTGAGATTGATTTTTGTATTTTAGTAACAAATTGTGTTGTCATGTACTTTTTTGTACAAACTGGTGTTGTTTTGAGATTATATTTAAAGCTTGAAATTACATTTTTTTTTTGAGCAAATCATTGGTGAGCTGGAGCTGGGGTGTAGCTCAGTGGCAGAGCACTTATGCTCATCCAGATGTCATCCCCAGGACCAGCAGCAGCTAGAAAAGCAAATTATTGTTGAACTTACCACAAGTCAAGAGAACTGGTAAGAGTAGCACATATGCTGAGGGAGCTGGAGAAAACATCCTCTGGAATGGTTTCTTTTAAAACATTTATGGAGATTATAACCATCTGAATATTTTTATTTTTATCACTAACAGGGAAAGCCAGAAATGGCTAGAGGTATGATGACTTGGCATCACTAAAAGATCATGATACTTCTTTGCTTAGAGTTTGGGATCTAAATCTAGCATAATAATAGTTTTGAGGCCAGACATATTTTCTTTTTTAACATGGAACTATAAAACAAGAATGATCAAGTTATAACTAGCAGAACAATTATTTTAGAAGGTATTTGAAAGGACCATCTTTGTACTTTATTTATTGTTTGCCTTTTTCTTTCTGGGATTTTAGTTGGGACTGCTGACAAGAATTCAAGTTATTTATGTTAGACGTATTATCTACATGTTAGGAGTATTTTTAAAACTAGTTTGTGAAATCTCAGTGAGTCTGTATATCTGATCTCATGATTGTAATTATTTTAAAATGATCAATCAAGATTCAAGAACCAGCCACTGGAGTTCACCAACTGTCTCTCACCGAATGGAGAGTGTGGCAAGATCGTCCCTTTCCTACTCACCGAGTTGACCATTCAGAGCAATGCCACCATTTTATTAGCATTATGCAAATGATAGAACGGATGAGACATGAAGAGGTAGAGTTTTATTATAACCTTCTTTTTATGGTGTGATTAAAAAAAACTGGAATAATTAACCTATGCTTTTCTTTTCTTTTCTTTCTTTCTTTTTTTTTGAGACAGTCTTACTTTGTAGTTCAGGCTGGCCCTGAGTTCATTACGTAGCCCAAGCAAGCCTGAAACTCAGCAATCCTCATGTCTCTGTCTCCCTAGTGCTGGGATTACAGGTGTGAGCCGCCACACTTGGCAGTGTGGTATGTGGTGCTGATTGCTGGTGGGCCTGAGTCTCCATGCCCAACATTGTTGTATGTGGTTACCGGGGAATCAAACCCAGGACCTTGTGTTTGCAAGGCAGTTGCTGGAAGCACTGAGCTAAATCCCCAGCCCCACCTATCCTTTTCTTAATTTGATAACACCATAAGAAATTGAAGTATTTTTTATACATAGTTATGGTTAAAAAATATTGTATTTTTCTATACAGCTCCTTGAGATTCCACTAAAAATCTAGTTTTCTGTCTTTTTGAAGAAATAGACTTGATTGATTATAAGAAGAATATAATTGGTAAATATTAAATGAGTAAATTTTTAATACTTAATGACTTGTGTAAACTATTTGTAAAGATAATTTGGAATTCTTGTTGAATTGGGATTTATTGAAATATTTTTTATCATGTAGGTAGTTAGGTATCCCTTATATATTCTGGTAGAAGTTTAGGGAATTCCTGATTTCTTTCTTTTTTTTGAGACAGGGTCTCACTTTGTAGTTCAGGCTGGCCCTGAGCTCAGCCTCAAACTCACATCATAGCAATCCTCCTGCCTCTGCCTCCTGAGTGCTGGGATTACAGGTGTGAGCCATCATACCAGGCACTTCGGTATGTGGTACTGATTGCTGCTGGGCGTGAGTTTCCACACCCAGTATGTATGTGGTTACCAGGGGATTAAACCCAGGCCCTAGCACTTGCAAGAGAGGCGCTGGAACCACTGACCTAAATTCCTGGCCTGGGAATTACTGATTTCTTGATCAGTTTCCTGACTGTTTTTTCTTGAGAGAGTCAAAATACTAAGCTTACTATGAGTCCACAGTCAGTAGTACCTGGATTGGAATTCCAACTCTTATCTCTTCCGAATAGTATGTTTGCAGATTATTTAATTTCATTATCCCCCCCATTTCATTCATAGAAGAGGATAGCTATAATACCTACTTCACAGAATTATTGTGAGAATAAAATAAAATATAATAACAATGTATGTAAGGTACTTAGAATAGGAACTAGTACATAATACATACTCAAAAAATTGTTTCTATTTTATTATTATTATTTGTGGATACATGCAAATAAAATATTAGTTGTGGACCCCAGCAAAACAGATGCCATTACATTATCATGTATTTACTGAGCTCCTGTCACATCCCGTGCTTTACCACCGGCCTTATAGCCACATAAGTAAGCAAACCAAATAAAATTCTGTTCTACTACAGGGAGGACAGCCATTGCTCACTTTAACATTTATTATATTTATTACTCAAAAAAAAATTCAATGGCAGCTGCATAACCCATGAGCAATAGAGGAACCATGGCTAAAATACATTCTTTGAGAGGAAGAGGGAGATTAGATATTGCAGTTTTTAGTAAGACTTAGAAATACACTTTCAGAGTTTTTGGTTGGCAACTTTGTTCAAAATAGAAGTCTGTGTCTGTAATCCCTGCAGTCAGGAGGTGGAGGCCAGAGGATTACTGTGAGTTCAAGGCCAGGGTGTGAGACATTGCCTCAAAAAACAAAAACAAAAGTCTGTTCAGAGCTATAATTCAGACTTACAAGTACTGTGATTTTAAGAATTCTAAAGCTGTTCTTAGTGTATTGATGTTGGGAGTAAAATTAACACATCTGTATGTATTTTTTCATTCACATGTATTAATTGCTTAAATACTGTAGATCATTTTAGGAAATTAGAATAAGTGTTAGAGGTGAAAAGAGTATTTATATTCTTATGTATTCATTAAATTCTATCATAGTCTTCTATGAATTAAGTAGTGGGATAAAAGTTAGTTGATTAAAAAATAACTTGATCATCTCACAATATCATTTAAAATTGTCCTTCATTTTAAAGTTTAAAATTACTTGAATACTGTTATTTATAAAATAACTTTAACAGAGAGAAATCTTAAGAGTTGGCTTTTTCTTGCTTTGCATACACAGGGTCCTGGGTGTGTTCCTACTAGCACCCCCAAAAACAAAACAAAGATTCAGCTCTTTTGCTTTGTTTTATTTTGTCTACATGTGATTTTACATGTTCCTTGATTACAGGGTGAATGCAACTATGAATTGGAAATGAAATCGTATTTACAAATGGAAGATGTTTGCTCAACATCTGGCACTCTGGGGAACAGCCAGAGTAATCCTGCCAATGACATCTGTGTTACTCATGAGAAATCCTTATTTACAAAGAATATAAATCAAGCCAGTTCATTCTCAGTGATAGAACTTAATGAAGACTGTGCTGAAGTTTTTAAACAAACTCACATCAAACCCACTAAAACTGTTTCTCTAGTGAAGACAGCTTCTGAAGAAATGAAAAAGGACCAGCCTATTAAAGAAAATGATGGTGATACAGAGTTTTTAAGTAGCGGCAGAAATTCTCCAGTTGAACCTTGTTTTCAGGTAGACTTGCCAGCTGATCAGAGGTCATCAGATATGGATGGAGTTGGTACCAAATGTACTGTTAATGAAAAAGTTATTTATCAGCCAGATGTAGCTCTAACAGTGGGCCAGTTTGTAAATAAATCTGTTAATTCATTTGCTGGAAGTTTTCTAGATTCTGGTTATGGCAGCTTCAATGATGAGAATTCTGGTTCATCCAACTTATTTTTTCCATTTGAAGAAGAGCTGTGTATATCTACAACAAATGATCGATTTCATCACTGCCTCACATTGACAAAAGAGGTACTAGCTAATGTAGAGAGATTTTTATCTCAGTCTCCTCCACCTCTCAGTAGACTCTCAGAATTGGAATATGAAATTTCAGAACTTGAGAATTTACCTCTTCTACCCCACACAGAGTGTATGCAAAATTGTAAATCCACCTCTTTGATGTCACATTCTGAACAGAATTTGGCTACTCAACAGGATTTGCTTACAAATGTGAATCAGACTTCTGAAAAAAGTTGTCTTAGTGTAAATAATGATAAGATTTCTGATGAGCCATCCTTGCTTGACAGGGATGAAGTACATAAGAATATTAAAAATGAAAATCTATCATCTAACAATCATGTTCAGATTCACCTAGATCCTACAAGGAATTTAGGGAGCAAAACCAATCATGATGTTGATAGCAGTGATTTTCCGATATTATCCACTGATCAGAATGAGAGTTTATTACTGTTTGAAGACATTGATGAAGAATTTAATGATGCGAACTCTTTTCCCTTGAAAAGTAATTGCAAATCTTTGTCTATATCAGACAAAACTCTTCTAAGTGAAATAGCTCCAATTTCTCAGTTCTTAATTTCTGATGAGCTTTTGTTAGATGATAATTCTGAACCCCAAGATCAAGTAATTTGCAATGCTAATAGTTGGATATCATACACAGATTTGAAAGAGACACATGAGGAAAAACTGAAGAGAGGTGAATCTGCTTTTGATTGCTCTAGGGATTTGTTTTCTGTTACTTTTGATTTAGGATTTTGTAGTCCAGATTCTGATGATGAAATATTAGAATATACATCAGATACAAATAGGAATAGACTAGATGGTCTGTCTGGAAGGTATTTAGATGTTAAGAAGATAAAGGATGCAAATGATGTTTCAGATCAGTCAAGCGATCATGTTGAAAATTTTACAAGTGGAGCCACACCTGTGCCATCAAGTAAAGACATGCAGAGTCCGAATGTTGTATATTTTCCACTGAGTGCAACAAAAATGAAAGAATTTGCATCTCCTGGCTTTTCTGAGTTTTCTTTGCCAGTAGGAGAAAAAGTTATGAGCACACCCCTTTCCAAATCAAACACCTTCGACTCATCTTCTAATGTAAGAAGGGAAATACTAAAGACACCAGATTCTAATAAGAAAAAAGTAAATCTGCAAAGTTTCAAAGATACACTGAATTCAACTTTTGATGATTCAGCGTTTTCTCTACACAAGTCTAAAAGCAGTGATCAAATCCATCAGCTTCAGTCCTGTCCTGCTGAAGGTAAGATTCTACTTTTAGGAAGTACATAAATCTTTATAGAATAATTACTGTAGAAATGTGGGATTTTTCCAAATGTAACTTATTAATAAATGATGTAGTAGTTAGTGTGGGTGTGTAGTTGAGTTAGATACGTCATGTATATTTTTCTTAAGTTGATGCTCACTGATAAAGAATTCTTATCTGCATGCCATGGGAATGTGTTATGTTAGTTATTACAAAGTACAGAAAGAGGTATAAAACTTAGTTCTGCTCTTTGGTTGTAAAACACAAACATTTATATGACATTTGAAAAAACATTTGAAAAGATGGCAGTACTCTAGGCCTCTGAAGGGTCCCGGTTCCCTGCCCAGTGTATAATCAGGAATTGAAGAAGTACTCAAAGAATTAGAGCCAGCACTACGAGTGCTGCCCAACCAGCATAGGCCCTGGTTAGTCCCAGCCCCTGACTTTTACTGGTAGTCAGACTGGGCAAAGAGGAACTACAGTTGCTATGGATACAAATGCAGGCCAGGTTTGTAGAAGAAAAAACAAAGCATTCTCAAATGAGGAACAAAATAGAAAATACAGGGTTGTCATTAGAGCCTTGTCCTCTAGTTATGGTTATAGTCATGGGAATGGAATTTGGGTTTGAGTTCCTTCCAAATTGGCAACTGTGTTATCTCATACCGAGCCCCACAGTCTCACATGCCAGTTCTCTGGTCTGTACTCAGCTGTGAGTGGGAAGGTCATGCTAGCCTGAGCACTGCTGCGGTGCTTAAGAAGTGCTTCTCGTAAGCTTCAGCTGGACCCGCTTAAAATGTGGGGCTCATTTTTCACAGCCTGCACTGCTTACTGCTGTCTGTGGGCATAATGAATAGAGCTGTCTCCCAAAGCCAGTAAGAGGGAGATGGAGATAACTACCAGTTGAATAATAGTGACTTTAGCAGGGCTGACAGGATGGTAAAGTTTTGAGTTAGATTAGTTTGGAAAGACTTTATAGATAATGCGTCGTGACTACTCAAGAATATTTATAAATATATTGAAATGTTAGAGCATTTTGGTGTTATAAAATGATAAAGGGAAAAGAAAAAAGACATAAGATTGGGGGGCATAGCTTGACAGGATTTACCTATTACAAAGTTTGAGAAATACAGTGTACCCTCACATTAAACTGGCCTGACATACAAACAACTTGGATTATGATCAGGATTTTAGTTTTGACTTAGGAACAAAGTCTTGAGCTGTGACTGAATGCTGGCCACTTGTGTTTCCAGACGGTCTCAGATACAGATTTAACCCTTACAGAGCTCTGGAGGGAACATTACAACATCCTTCCCTGGGGGAGGTTATTGAGACGGCCTGGGCCAATGTCTCTCTAAGGACACTGAGGTCTGCCTGTGCACAGGAGAGACTTTGAAGGCTGTGCAGAGGACTTCAAATTGTAACTAACAATTTGGGTTCCAACCAGCCCTCATAAGTCAAGGATCTACTGTAAAATCATAGTTAGAAATTGAGATTAGACCATAAAATATGCAGAGATCAGATCTGTGGTCAGATGTTACAGAAAAAACTAGAAAACAAACATAGTGACAGATGTTTGGTATTAAAATGATATCAATATCCTTTAAATCCTGCTATGAATCTAAAATTAATTTACTTAAAGATAATTTTATTGGGCTGTTTACAAGTTTTGTTCCTGATGACTGAAGAAAAAGAGAAGGCGTATGATAGCATGAGAGCGCTCCCTGTTAATCTTGTCCTGAGGGTCTCACTAGTATTGAGGTTGCAGTTCATGAATATTCTATTTAAAATGAAAGCAGGTTTAAAGTAAGTTTTGGAAATATGTTCAATTAGGAGAATGTGACTAGTCTGCACAGTTGGCGATGTGCTCTGGCATTTTTATTTTCTGTAAATGTCTGTTGCTTGTCAGCCTTCAAGATTTGTTTTGATACGTCTGTACAGTATTAAGCCTGGTTGATGGGTGAAGTCATTTTTTTTGCTTGTGTCAGATCTGCATTAAATTTTTTTCCAGCGTTGTGTGTAACTATTAGTCTTGTGCACAATAATACTTTATGCTTGATCTAATCAAAGGAAGATTGAAGGTCACTTACTATGTTAATTGTATATAAGTTTATTTATTATTGTATAAAAAGTGTATTTAAGGGGCCCCTCTGGCTCAATTGGGCCATGCCTGCCTGGCAAACACAAGGTCCTGAGTTTGATCCTCGGTACAAAAGAAAGAAAGAGAAGAAGGGAGGAGAGAGAGAGAGAGAGAGAGAGAGAGAGAGAGAGAGAGAGGAAGAAAGGAAGGAAGGAAGGGAGGAAAGAAAGAGTTGATTTAAATACCACAAACACGGTTGAAAAGGAAATCTGAAATGGGTTTGATCCTATAGCTGAGCCCTTCATTAAGTCTGGCTTTTTACAATGTAATAATAATAATAAAAAAAAAAACTAGTTGAATCATCTACAAACAAGGAATGATTACATGATTACAGTTGTTTTCTGGGCAGATGTGTTACTAGCACACAGTGTGAGGAGAATTAATTGTATGGGTTTTTATTATCTAGAGCTGTGGAACAAAGTACCTCAAAACTCAGTGGCTTAAAATAGCACTTATCTGGCTGGGGATTTAGCTCAATGGTTCCAGCACCTACCTTGCGATTGCAAGAGCCCAGGTTCCATCCCAGGTAACCACATACAACAATACTGGGCATGGAGACACACGCCTACCAGCAATCAGTACCACATGCAGTGCCGGGCGAGATGGCTCTCGGCTGTTATCCCATCACTTGGGAGGCAGAGGCAGGAGGATTGCTCAGAGTTTGAGTCTGAGCTCAGAGTCACCCTGAACTACAAAAGCGAGACCCTGTCTCAAAAAAAAAAGAAAAAAAAAGCATTTATCTCTGTTTCTTGTAGGTCAGGGACTGAAGGCTGTATAGCTGGGTAATTCTGTCTTTACATTTCTCACATGCTTATAGTTGGGATTTCAACCAGAGCTGTGGAAGGGTTGATTGGATTGGAGCCGAGGTTAGAAGTTTGTTCACTGGGGGCTCAGGTCCTGGGCATATTCTCCACAATCCTTGCTTCCACCTGCCATCCTTTGGATGCTCGGTCTTTCCCCATAACAAGTACCTGTATGAGTGTTTTGAGCCTGCTTCTTTTTGCTAGGTCCAAAAGCGTCTTTTCAGTTTCTACTGTCTCTTCCTTTTGTTTGTAATTGGCTGTATTTCTAAGCCTTTCTCCACTTTGGGCCTCTGCTGAGCTCTTTGGAGATAGTCCCTGATGATGTCTGGAGAAGGCCTTTCAGAATCATAATTAAACTACTTAGGGGCCTTTTGTCTGGCTGATTGTTGCTCTAAGGCCCCTACTTTGATCTTTCTGGCATTTTAATAGCATTTGCAGTTCTATCCTCAGGTTTCCTAATATTTTCTCTGCAGTCTTCTGGATTTATCTTTGTGTGGAAGGCTTTTTAAGTTTAGTATTCATGCCACCTGAGGAGGCTGAACATTCAAAACCATTAATTTCCCACTGTTTTATATTTAATATTCTTTCCTTTGGCTGCGCTCTTTCTCTCATATTTTACTCTAAAGCCAAGAGGAAACAGGTGATACCTGAAACACTTTGTGCTTAGTTAGATCATTTCATTCGTTAGGTGACTTTTCTACTTTCCATGTTAACTGTGGTGTCATTAAAGTTTTGGGTACTGTTTCTAGAGGATTTCCCAGTTTCCCATAGCTTTTCCTGTTAAGCCGCCTCAGTGGGCATCGGGCTTCCTAGTTTTCTTGAAGCTCTTGAGGCTTCACAAAACCTCTCAAAGGTCCATCAGTTTCTCCCCCTATCTAGTTCTAAAGCTCCTTTTGCACTTTGGTTTTGTCATGCCTCTCCCAATTTGTGGATGTGACAACCTCTATATCTACTGTTATATGTTGTAACTAACCTCTCCCAAAACTTAATGAGTTAAAGCAAAAACATTTGTTTTTCTTCAAGGTTTCTGTGAGTCAAGAATTCAGTTGTGGCTTAGCTGTGAGTGGCTCTGGCCAAGACATTGACTAGATAGGCTAGTAATGTGGTTTATTTGTAAGACAGCCACGTGGACTTCCCCACAGAGTTGCTTGATTGTGTCCTCCAAGCATAGCAGCTGGTAGCTGGGGATGGTGGCCCACACTGGTAGTCTCGGCTATGTGGAAGGCTGAGCCAGAGTTCCAGTCCAGCCTAGCAAACACAGGAAAAACTTAGTATCTGACCTCTCCAAGTACAGGAAGGAGAAAGAGTAAACACGAGACCACAGTGCCTTCATGACTTAGAATTTTTTGAAGCTATAAGAGTGTCTTGAATGAAAATTTTATGGAAGTGCAGAAATAGAACTTTGGTTAAATACTTTAAAAATATGAAGCACTTGCCTTCGTGTATGAGAGTTTGTTGTTGTTGTTCTGGGGATTCAGCCCCAAGGCCTCATGCTTGCTGAGCACCTGCTCTGCCACTGAGCTGCGCTGCCAGCCCGAGGGTTAAGTTTTAGTTTTTAACCTTCTCTGTTTCCCATGAAGTGTTAGTTCATCTGGTGAATATCTTACAGTTTTTATGCTTCTGTGCAAACACACATACATGTATACATATGTATACATACAAAAATCAGGATTGTGTGATACATTGTTTGGTAGCTGCATATTCTTCATTTTAATTCCTTCAGATTGCAGGTGAACAGAGGCAAAGGGTATAATAGGCTTAGAGGTGAATTCTACAATCATGGACTAATCAAATTACACTTTGTCTTCTGATTATTGACCAGTTTTATTTTTTAAAAAAAATTACAGGTGAACAATTACCAATAAATAGTGATAGTGATGATGAGGAGGTTTTTCTAAGAAAACATAAAAAGCGAAAAGAAAATGTTTTAAAATCCCCTGAGGTGAGTCATTCTGTCAGTACAATAATGCAGTCATATAAAAGCCACTTTTTTGTGTGAAGACTTTGTATTATCTTTTACGTAATCTGTTTACTTATTCATTTTAGGATCAGAAAAGTAGTGAAATTGATTCTCCGGTTCATGCTGTCAAAAAGCGCAGGGTTCTTAGAGTAAGTATATGACAGATAATATATGATTAAATTGTTTAGGATGAATATTATAAGAAAATGTATATGTGCATTAATATATTTACTCTTACAAGAATATAGTTGATGAGAAATTGGTACTGTACATCTGTCCTTCTATTAGTTTCCACAGATAAGTTCACTGTAAACTTTCTTAGCATGATAAATATAAATATTACATGATTTTAACTTTGTTTAAAAGTCATTCTTTTGTCAGTACACTTTGGCAAGTCAGCAGATGTTTGCTGAATACCTACTACTGTTGTAACACATCTGGTATGTTAAGGTACTGGAGTTACCATGAGGAACATATCCCACTGGTATCTTAAGTCATCTGTAGTTCATTAGGAGAAACAAGTAAGAAAATGCTTAGTTTAAGTATAACTTTTTAAAAGTTGAATGTAAGAAAAGGTAAGGTCTTAGCCTAGATTCTGGGAGTGTTGACAAGCATCCTGAAGGTATCTTGTAGTTAAATATTGAGGTATATGTGGAAGCTGGACAAAAGAAGGGGAAAGAGAAGATTTTTGTCTACAGAAAAAATAGCAAAGGAATGATGTAGCAGGGTATGGTTGGTACCTCTTATGATCCCAGCACTAGGAAAGTTGAGGCAGGAAAGTCTCATATTTGCAGCTGGCATGGGCTTCATAGCAAATTTGAGGTGAGCTTGAACTACATAGCAGTGTGAATCTGTGTCAAAACGAGAAAACAAATTTCCCAAAGGTGAGAAAGACTATGTCTATATTATTAGATTAAGGATAAATGGATTTCAGGAAGTAAAATTGGAGAACAGTAAGGGTCAATATTTGGAAGTCCTTCTTCTTGCATTGAATTACTACTGAATGGGTTTGAAGGGAGGGATGGAGGGAGTTCAGCATAACTCTAGTTGTAGCTTCAGCTATTTAGTAAATAGTTTACAAACTTAAGGAAGACAAGAAACAGTTTATTGTTGAGTGTGTTTTAGATTTTTTTTTTTTGCTACCAAGTGTTGAAATCAGAATCTTGCACTTTCAAGGCAGGCACTGGAACCACTGAACTAAATACTGTAGATTCATACAGATTGTAAAGTGACAGTGGACAGGCTTTGCTGACTGGGACTCTGTGGTTGGGGTAGGTGGGCAAGTTTTAAGGAGAATGATTTGCTAATAGCTGATTGGAAAATTTAAGACCAGGGAATCTTGTTTTTTCTGTTTTTACTGAACCCAGGACCTTCAAATTGAGATAAATCCTAGGTCCTATTAAAATCATTTTATTTTTGGGCAGAGTTTTCCTTGTTTGCTCATTTGCCAAGGATGGGCTAAAACTCTTGATCTGCTTGAGAGCTTCCTTCAGTGTTGGGATTATAGGCCTGTGGCACTGCACTTGGTTTATATTTTAATTTCCCTGATACAAGCTAGAGTAATTTGGGGAAAACTAATGAAAAGTGCAACCAATACATATTAACTTAGTATACTCCTACAATTTCACCAGAAAAATCACTTCGTAAGTTCTTCTAAAGGAAGCCCTAATAAATTAAAAATTCAAGTTTTTATCAACTATATTTGATATAAAACTCAATTGAGAGCTGGGGATTTAGCTCAGTGGTGCCATGCCTGCCCGGCAAGTGCAAGTTCCTGAGTTCAATTCTTGGCACTGAAAAAATAAATTGAATGAATATTTATTTATGTTACCTAATTTGGCATTTTACCTTTTAGAATGACCTAACTTACTGGCTTTTAAATTCTTAAGTGTGGATCTGTTAGGAGAGCAATTTTATTTCTGTTGTGAGAGAATATTAAACTAAAATATTTAAAAAGAGAAACCAAAAATAAAAAGAATTACTTTGACAAATACACTGATAAAATAAATCAGCTATTTTTTTTGCAACAATTTTATTTAATTTTTATAGTGTGAATTATCATCTAGTGATGAGAGTGAGAACACACCATCTCTACAATTAGAAGACTTTACTAATTGTAATAGAAATGCTAAAAGAAGAATCAAAGTACAAAAGGGACAGAGTCACCAAAAGGTAATCTTTCTTTAGTTTTTTCATTTTATACACATATATTTAATGATGATCAGTAGCGTTTACATCAAGGTATGTTTGTGCAGCCTTGAACTCATTAAGTCGCCCAGGCTGGCCTTGAACTAGCCCTCCTTCTGGTTTAGTTTCCTGAGTGCTGGGATTACAAGTGTGCAGGAGTCTCCCCAACATTTTCTTTGTGTTTTAATACTTTATTTTGCAGTGTTGTATTATTTTGAATGAGTAAACAAAGCATGTAGAAAAATTTATTTATTTATTTATTTATTTTTGAGGCAGAGTCTCACTTTGTAGTTCAGGCTGGCCCTGAACTCAGCCTCAAACTCACAGCAATCCTCCTCCCTCTGCCTCCCGAGTGCTGGGATGACTGGTGTGAGTCACCACACCTAGCACTGTGGTATGCTGTACTGATTGCTCGTGGGCATGAGTGACCAGAAGGCATTGTTGTACATGGTTGTTGTATGTGGTTACCAGGGATTGAACCCTGGCCCTGTTGCTTGCAAGACAGTTGCCGGAACCACTGAGCTAAATCCCCAGCCCGGAAAAATTTATTTTTTGAATGGAAGAAAATATAGATATAAAAATTTGAGTTTTATGATGCTTGCTTCTACATTTTTACTATTTTCTGCATCAGTGTCCAGTATTTAAATATTTGAAAGAAGTTATTAGCATCTTTTCCTCTGGTCAGTCTTTCTGGTTTGTGGTATTTTTCTTGGCAAGAACTAATTAGCTGGAAGACTCAGGAAATTTTTAGCTAAAAACATGAAGGAAGCTCTCATGATGACTTGTCTCATATTTTACTAAAAATTTATCAAGAGTAATTTTAAATAGATGTATTACTTTATTATTTCTTCTTACAGATTTTTTTTCTTAAAAGCATTAACAAAGCTGGGCTTGGTGAACGCCTGTCGTCCCAACACTTTGGGAGGCTGAGGCAAGATGATTGAAAATTTGAGCCCTGACTTGGTAACATAGCAACTTAGCAAGATCCTGTCTCCAAATAAATACAGTAATTTTTTAAAAAGGAGGTCTGGGGATGTAGCTTAATGTGAGGGTACAGAGTTGGATCCCCAGTATTAGGGGGAAAAAAACCCCATATTAACAAGAAATCCATTTTGTAAAGAGGAATAACGTCAGTAGCACAGGTTGAATATTGTCTATTTCAAAATCGCTAGTAGAAAGATTTTGAATATTCCCAGCATAAAGAAATGCTAAGTGTTTAGGTGACAGATGTACCAGTGGCCCTGATCCTGTCCTTACACACGGTGTGCATGTTCTGAAATGTCACACTGTAATGCCATCATGTACAGTGCCATGCCAGTTAATAGCTTAAAAGGTATGTAAATGTCCGTTTTCCAGAACTAAAATCCTGGGAGAAAATTACCTTCTGAAGGGTATCTCTCTGTTTTCTAATTTGTCTTAGCATGTAGCTAGGATGTTCTTGGATACTGAAGCAGAGCTTTCTGAAGAAGATGCAAAGTGCATTTCATCAGATGAAAGTGATGACTCAGGAAATGAGCTGGATTCTTCGATGTTGAACTTCTTAAACGATGAAACTCAGCTTTCACAGGATGTAAATGGTAAATGGTACAATAACACTTTCTAAAAATTTTCCCAGGGTTCCCTGTGTGCTCATATTTAAAAATTTTAAACAGTCTTTCAAGAAACTAGATTTAAAGGGAATTAAATTTGGTGTGTGCAAAATATGTACTTTATAATTTTCATTTAGATTCTCTAATGCTTGCTTTATTTTAGAATTGATTATTTACAGGTGTCGGCTTTATAGAATAATTCTTTCCTGATTGACTGGAGTGGCTCAAATGTACAATGTTCATTTCAGGGATATTTATGCCCTCAGTGCTTGGTAATGTAAGGAACTTGAGAAAAAAACACCAATGGAAAAAGGGGACAAAAAGTTTCCATGTGAAGCTTACCTTCATGTAGTGGAGATAGCACATTAATATGTCTAAGATGACAATTTTAAAGAAAGGTGAAAAAGCTGAACAAGATAGAGGCTTGCCTTGGCTTGAGTCAAGCGGATCAATAATGTTGAAGTTGTTACTTCAAATGGTGTGATTAGGAGGAGGCCTCATTGAGAAGGTGACATTTGATCAGTGACTCGGAGAGGAATTTATCTGTGTGAGTTATTAAAACCAGCTGACAGTAAAGTTGAATTTGTTATCTTTGCCATGTAATAGAGGTTTGCGTTTAGGAAATAGTGTCTTTCAGCCATGTTTGAGCAGACAGACACTGCATAGGGTACCTGCAGAGGAAGTGATGGACTGTAAAAGACTATCAACTCTTCTGATAGGCTGGCTCATCAGTATTCTGATCTGTCACAGATCTTGCCATTTATTCTGTTCTGGCAGTCGCTGATAATCATTTAAGACAGCAAAGTTTTTAAATGTCCAAAGCAAAAAAAGTTTAAGGGCTAAGTTCTCAGTATTGATGATTTACAGAGTAAGATTTTAATCCCATAAAGGAAATGTCTTCTGCAGATCTCCAGCATAAAGGCAGGAGCATGTCTAGCCTCTTCATGATAGCACTGTCCCCAGAGTATGGGAGAAAGGAAGTAGCAGGAAGTGTGATCACAGATAGTGTGCTTCCCGGTCAGGGTCTAACCTTTGAGTACCATCTCTCTAGCTTCTGTGTTGAGAATAGCCAACAGGGTAACAAAAGGAAGATGACAGCTAGGAGGCAGCTGCAGTAATCCAGTCAAAGGCGGATAGAGCCTCTGGAAAGTAAGGCAGACAGTGCTGAGAGGATAAGAAAGAGTGGATCTGGGTAGTAAAGCTGACAGGATTTTCTGGTGAGCTAGAAAGAAAGGGATCCGAGGGCCAGAGCAACAGGGTAAATGCAGGTGCTGTTGTCTGATACCGAGAGGGCTGCTGATGAGCTGCTTAGGTGGAGAGAGATCTGAATCACCATTTCATATAGTTTATTTGGAATAGGTATGATTTTAACGCTTATTTTTTAAAGAATGTAATTTCAAATTAGATTATCTTTTATTTTCATGTATCATTTATTTTTATTTTTTTTCCCTGTATAAGGGATCAAACTTGGGAACTTGGGCTTGGCAGGCTGCCACGGTGTCACTGAGCTACATCCCCAGGCCCTTCATTTCTGAAGTACCCTTTGCTATAACTTTGTAGATGACAGGCATATATTAAAAAACCCCTTTATTTGCCAATTTTTACTTAATTGAAAGTTATGAAACTTGGCTCTGGCTTTTAATGTGTAATGCTTGTACAGATTAGGTTCAATTTTAAAGTATGTGTGTGCATTTGTTTTTTTGAGCCAAGGTCTTGCTATTGTGGTTCAGGCTGGCCCCGAACTCACAGTAGTCTTCTGGCTTCAGTCTTCCTAATGCTGGGATTATAGGCACGAGCCACCATGCTTGGTTTATGTACATTTATCTTGGATGAAAAGACACCATTCTAACGCTGGTTTTCCAGAGAGGTGGCCAAGGCAGAGAGCTTAAATAAATTATCAGTTGTCTGTGGTCACCCAAGTACAGGATATAATTTCTTTTTCTTTTTTTTTGTACCAAGTATTGATCTTGGGACCTTACATTTAGGAGGCCGGTGCCAGAACCACTGAGCTAAGTCCCTAGCCCTAGATGATGTAATTTCAGAGGCTTTTACTTGGCAGTGCCGGGGGTTGAAAGCAGGGACTTGGCGTCCTAGGCGGATACTTTGCCACTGACCTGTATCCCACCCCAGGTCCTTTCTCTGTTTTTCATGTTGCCTGCTCTCAGACCATGGCCTTCACACTATGCAACATCCTCAGCCTCCAGTTCCTCTTTTCTGAGACCAGTCTCACTAGTATGGTGAATTGTCCAGACTGAGTTCAGATTTGCTTCAGGCTCCCAGAGAACTAGGCTTAGTAGTTTTTTTCCATCTCTTCTTTCCTCTTTTCCTCTTCCTTTTTTCTGCTCTTTCTCTTTTTTTCTCATGTGTCTCTTCTTTCTTCTTTTTCCTCCTCCTTCTCATTATTATTTAATTTTCACAGTCTCAGTAAGGTATCCAGACTGGCCCCAAACCTGAGAGATCCTCCTGCCTCAAGCTCCCAAGTAGCTGGAATTATATCACACCCAGCTTACTTTGCACTTTTTAATCATCATTTTTATATATCTTTTAATATATATTAGTGTCTTATATAAAATATTTTTTCAATGGGGTTGAATGTAAATTTGGAATAGGACAAAGTTAAAAGCTTGGCTAGTTTTCTTTTAAATAATTGTGCTACTTTACTTTATATCCTTATCTTTACACAGATTCTGAAATGAGAGCTATTTACATGAAATCTGTGCGTAGTCCATTGATGAGCAATATGTACAAAATGGTCCATAAGAAACGCAACAACATAAACATTTTTTCACAGGTATGAACTTTCCTCCATAAAGAATGTGCTTGGATTGCTAGTTGAACAAGTGATTAACTTCAAATAAGTGAAATACGCATCAGTGCTTGAAAGAATGTGTATGTGGTACATGCTGAATGTATGAAAGGAATTTCAGACTTGTGTTTTTTATTACAGATTCCCGAACAAGATGAAACCTATTTAGAGGACAGTTTCTGTGTTGATGAAGAGGAGTCTTGCAAAAGCCAGTCCAGTGAAGAAGAAGTTTGTGTTGATTTTAACCTAGTAACTGAAGACTGTCTTCCAAATGGGAGTAAAAAATATGCAACTCGACGTGCAATGATGTTAAAGCAAAGGAAGATGCAGCAGAAGTGTGCACGTTCAAAGAAAAAATTATCCAGAATCATTCTGCTAGATGATTCAAGCGGGGAGGAAAACCCTATAGATAATCGAAGACAGTCAAAAGTTGTGGTTAACTCAAGCAGTGTTGACAAGGACAGTCACCAGGGGGAGCCTTTAAATTTAATGCCTGCAGAGTCTTCAGTGCAGATGAAGGTCCTTTCCAATACAAATGTAAGTCGGTCACCAGAACAGTGACAGTAGATGCCATTTCATTTAGGGGATATGATTTCTGGAGTCTCTGGCATCGAACTTAGGAGCCATAATAAAACCAAATCAGCCTTATCACTATATATTACTATTGGGTCACAGAAAGAATGCAGAAAATATGTTTGACAGGTTTTTGGTGTGGGAGAAGTTATTTTGGTCTGTGAGCTCACTATGTAGCCCAGGCAAGCCTTGAACTCAAGGCAATCCTCCTGCCTCTGCCTCCCGAGTGCTGGGATTGTAGGCGTGATCCACCACACCTGGCATTGTGGAATGTGGCACTGCTTGCTGGTGAGCGTGAGTCTTCACACCCAGCATTGTCATATGTTTACTGGGGATCAATCTCAGGATGTTGGAACCACTGAGCTAAATCCTGGCCCATGCTCTGTCATTTTAAAGAACATTTCCTGTATTGTACTTCCTGACTTTTATGTTATGTATATTTTATTTATGTATTTCAGTGTTGTTTACAAGAACATTGTACTCTGAGATCATTTAAGTGCTCCTCATACTTTCTAGTTCTTTACTTCCTCTTCTTCATTTATCCTTTTATGCTTTTTGAAATTAAATATTAAAATATATTTTAAATATTATTTGAGTAGTTAAGATGAACATCTTAGATTAGGATACAAAGTTGAAGAGTGTTGTCCCATTGTTACAACAAAAAGGCAGACAATCTGTAAAATGGCAGGTTATAGAGCTGAGTTTGTAAAGTGACCAACTGAACTGATGTCTAAAGAAAGATGGGGCAGCTTCACGGAAGGACTTGGTGACCTGAGGCAATTACAAAATCTGGTAAGAATTTAGCTAGTTGTAGAAGGCAGTGAGCTAACAGAGTTTTTAAAGAGAGTTGTAGTTGCAGTTACAGGGAGAATTTTTTATGGACTTTAATTTCTTTTATCAATGTTTTGTGGACTTTTTCTGTGTAAGTTTTATTCCTCCTTGGAGAAAGTTTATTCCTAAATACCTTATCCTTTTAGATGCTGTTGTAGGTAGGATTATTTTCATTTCATTTTTGGATTCTCTATTTGCTAGTGTATAGAATTGGAATTAATTCTTGTTATTTAGCCTTTGCTGAATTTCTTAGCTCTAAATTTTTAATGTGAATTCTTTATAGAGATTTCTACATGTGAGATCATGTTACCTCTGGGAGAGATAGTTTACTTCTTGCTTTCCAGTTTGGATGTGTTCTCC
>PVIR01016258.1:23074-36970 GCA_004026965.1 Petromus typicus | reverse complement strand
TGTGTGTGTGTGGTTTTTTTTTTTTTTGAGACAGGGTCTTACTTTTATGGTTCAGGCTGGCCCTGAGCTCAGCCTCCAACTCACATCACAGCAATCCTCCTGCCTCTGCCTCCCGAGTGCTGGGATTACAGGCGTGAGCCACCACGCCCGGCACTGTGGTATGTGGTACTGGTTGCTGCTGGGCGTGAGTCTCCACACCCAGTATTGTATGTGGTGACTGGGGATCGAACCCGGGCCCTTGCGCTTGCAAGACAAGTGCCGGAACTACTGAGCTAACTCCCCGGCCCGTGTGTGTGGTTTTTTGAGACACCTGCAGGTTCCTTTCAATTTGTGTGTGTGTGTGTGTGTGTGTGTGTGTGTGATTTTTTTTTGAGACAGTCTACCTCTATAGTTCAGGCTGTCCTGGAACTCACTGTATACCCTAAGCTGGCCTCACAGTGATCCTTCTGCTTCAGCCTCCCAAATGCTGTGGTTGTAGGTCACCATGCCTAGCTCCTTTCAATTTCTATATTCTCCTGCTCTTTAATTTCATCTCACATGCTTTTAAACATCATCTGCTTTTTGAATGGTCAGAAATCACTAAAGCCACTTAAGCCGGGGACAGTGGCATACACTTGAATTCCAGCCCTCTGGAAGACTATGGCAGGAAGATTCCAAGTTCAAGCCTACCCTGTGCAACTTAGCAAGACCCTATCTTTATATTAAAAAATAAGATAAAGGGCCAGGTCTATAGCTTATTGCAGAGGGCTCTAGGTTCAATCCCCACTTCCAAGAAAACCACTTAGAAGCTTTTTCTGGGCCTTAGCGTGTTATTAAGCAGCTTGTAAAGGAAATAGTTTCTCAACTTTATCTAATAGAAGAAGCTGGTGTGATTTGTGCGGCACCTAAGACAGCCAAGGGATACCTGGTTCATTTAGTGAATTGTCTTATTGAGGCTGAGTGTATACTGCTCTGCTCACTAGGGCAGAACAAAAGGGGAAGGGCCTCATTTGGAGCTAGCAGGATGTACACTGGATAAGCATGAAAGATTCATCCTGATGGCCTGTGGTGCCAAGCATCAGCTGTGAGTCAAGGAATATTATAAGTATTGAAAGTCTCTTAGCTTGTGACTGAGTTTTCAGGCCGATGCCATGTGTAGGTTTTGTTCTTAATGTGTGATCTCCAGAATCTTAATGATCAGCCTCCTTTCCTCATGCCTTCTCTCTAGGTCTGGAACCACTTCGACAGCGGCTCATGCCCAGGCCAGGCCATTGGTGTGAAAACTCGATTAGACAATGGTGTCACTGGCTTTATCCCCACCAAATTCCTCAGTGACAAAGTGGTAAAGCGGCCAGAGGAGCGAGTGAAGGTAGCGGAATGTCTGCCCTAAGGTTGGACCAGTAGGGCTGGCTCTGGGCCCTCCTCTCTAGCAGTTAGGCTCAGTTCCCAGTCCCTGCTGGTGCAGTTTCAGGGAAGATTTCTACTAGCTGGAAGAAGCTGGGGTGAGCAGCATCTGAATGAGTAGCTGCCTTTGTCCATAGCTTTTGTGAACAGTTTCTGCCTGTTGCCAGCCTTGGAGCGTAAGCTCTCTTTCTGTGTGGGAAGCTGTGGTTTAAGCAGAGGGCAGGAAGCAAGGCTCAGGATCACATGCTGTGAGACAGAAAGGCTCTGCCTGTTCTTCCAAGGCCAGGTGGCACTGTTCTCAGAGATGAATAAAAATGTGTGGCACAGGCCATCTCAGGGCTTGTACCACATAACCGGATGACAAGGAACATTCAGTGATCTATGTCTAAGCAGGTTAAGAACAAACCCCTAAGTAAATCCCTCTTTCCTAATACTTTGCTACCATGGCTACCATTACTATACAGTCACTAGACACCAGCACTTGACATTGGACTTGCGTTGTCTTTAATCCCACAACTTAATAGGGAAGATATTATTTTCTTTTTTAGAGGAAGTCAAGTGTCTTTTTACGATTACTCAGTCAGTGATATAGCTAAGGCCTAATATACCAGATTCTCCATCTTCTAAGTGTTACGAACCCTGGAGAGCTATGGCTTTAGGAAGTTAGAGAGACATACTCCTAATAATGAACCTGGCTAGATTTTCAACAGGAGAGCAAAGGGCTCAAGCAAATTGGGTGAGGTGCAGAAAACAGCTGTTATTTTGCTTTCCCTATGAAAAAAGGGCAAGGAGCCTTTGAATACACTCTGGGAATGGTAATAGCAACTTTATTCTAGGAAACACTGCAGTTGGTTTTCTTCCCTAGCCTGGGCGGGTATCAGTGCATGGCATGACCTGTGGTCTGCACACCAGACCCTACTTAGGTGGTAGGCTTTGGGCAGGCTCCAACTTTCTGCCTGGACTTTGGTTTTCTCATATATGAAATAGGGCTTCGGGCTACATAATCTTTGTCCCTTCCAGCTCACATGTTCTGTGGGTCTAGGTGGGAATGACTGTTCACTGCCGCATCATGAAGATTGACATTGAAAAGTTCAGTGCAGACTTGACCTGCCGTACCTCAGACCTTATGGACAGGAACAATGAGTGGAAACTGCCCAAGGATACCTATTATGACTTTGATGCTGAGGCAGCAGACCATAAGCAGGAGGAAGACATGAAGCGAAAGCAGCAGCGGACCAGTGAGTGTGTCCCTCTGAATCTTGGCAGCTCTCCCACTTCTGGACTCAGGTCAGAGGGTGTGAGTGTATCAGTCCCCCAGTGGGAGTGGGAGCTCAACTTTAAGGCACAGAGATGTTATGAAGTAAGTCACGTGTGATGACACTCTTGGGTCACCGTTTTTTCATGAAGGCCTTGTGCCTCTTAACCTCACTGCCTCAGCACCCTTCAAACCCAGTCTTAACATCTCATTTATATCAGAAGATCCACGCCCAGAGAAGATAAAAGAGTTCATCCTGTAATGGGTCAGAAACTAAGCCCTGATTTGTCCCATTGTTGTTGGCTTCCAGCCCCATCACCTGGTCTGTACTTCTCTCTCGCCCTCTTCAGCATACATCAAACGAGTGATTGCGCACCCATCCTTCCATAATATTAATTTTAAGCAAGCAGAAAAAATGATGGAGACCATGGACCAGGGCGATGTTATCATCCGACCAAGCAGCAAAGGAGAAAACCACCTAACAGTGACCTGGAAAGTCAGTGACGGCATCTACCAGCACGTGGATGTACGTGAGGAGGGCAAGGAAAATGCCTTCAGCCTGGGAGCCACTCTGTGGATCAACAGTGAGGTGAGACATGGGCCTGCCCACCTGCCAGCCAGCTCCTGCCAGCTCCTAAACACAGAAACAAGTTGTCTCCGTTCATTTACTACTGGCTGTAGTAACTTGGATGCATTCTATGTATTTTAGCTATTGAAAGTAAATAGGAAGTGGCAAGTAAAATGAATTGTTTATTTTGTAATTTTGTCCCTTTCTGGTCCTTCAAATTTTAAATCCAGCAAGGAAGAGAATAAATGTGTGTGTGTGTGTGTGTGTGTGTGTGTGTGTGTGTGTGTGTGTGTGTCCGTCCGCGCGCACACGCGCACGTATCAGGTTTCTCATTCCTGTTTTGGGTGAAGTCTTAAACATTCTCTGTTGTTCTAATCCTAGAACTCATGTTCCATCAGCCAATGTGTTGGTATAGGACTCAAAGTGACAAATAACCTGAGGGTACCTTGTAGTAGAGTGCAGTTTTAGCAGGGCAAAAAAGTCTACCCCTCCAGCATTTCCCTTGAGGGTGGACTTAATGATGAAGGGCTAGGATTCTCAGGTCTAGATATATCACATGAGCCTTTAACTTCCACCCACAGGAATTTGAGGACTTGGATGAGATTGTAGCCCGCTATGTCCAGCCCATGGCATCCTTCGCCCGGGACCTTCTGAACCACAAGTATTATCAGGATTGCAGTGGTGGGGACCGCAAGGTGAGCTGGGAGCCCTCTGAGGAGGGATGACACCTTCAGGCTCTAAGGATTTACGCTTTTCCTTCAGTGTAGGGGACGCTCAGGTGGTGAAGGAAATATCCAGTGGATGCGCCAGATATTGTGTACCAAGCATGCTGCTGTCCCAACCTGTTCCCCTCATTCTACCCCCAGAAATTAGAGGAGCTGCTCATCAAAACTAAGAAGGAGAAGCCCACCTTCATCCCTTATTTCATCTGTGCCTGCAAGGAACTGCCGGGCAAGTTCCTCCTGGGATACCAGCCCCGGGGTAAACCCAGGTGAGCACTGGTGCTGAGAAGGTGCTGCCACTGGGGTCCACAGACAGGCTAGAAGGAGCCCTGCAGCTCTGGGTCTACCTGACTGCCTTTCTCCTCTCGCCTGTGTGTAGCAGAGCTGGAGGTTGGAGGTGGGAAAAGAGGGTGGTGATTTAGAAGCAGAGGGCAAAGATTCATATAAATTAGGCACTTCCATCAGCACTGAAAAAGGATCACCAGACACTCCCATGTGGGACTGGAGTGGCACGCTGCCCTCTTTCCATTCCCTGCTTCACCCTCCCCAGGACTCAGCACATGGTGGTAGTTTGCTGATGCTGCCGTGTACTAGCTCCTGTGCCCTCCATGAAAGGTGGCATCCTGGGGGTGTTTTAGTGTCTCTTGCTCTGCCTCTTCTGTCAAAAGACTTCCCTTCAGGAGGCATACCTTTACCTCTTTCTCTCATGCTCACCCCGAAGCCGGAGGAAAGTCCTGTTCCCTTAGACCTGCTTCCGTGTCTCTTGCACACACTAGTGATCGTGCCAACCTTCTCTTGGCCCTTGGCCAAGTCATATGCATCTCTGCTCTTATCCTTGTACTGAACATAGCTTAGACTATTAGTGGTGCTAGGGGCCAAGTGACAAGGTTGTGTGGGGGCTGGTAACTGTCCCATGAGGAACAGCTGAGGAAGCTGGAGGTCTATAACCAGGAGCAGTTCTGTCATGAGGGCTTCCCACGGAAAGCAGCACAGATTTCTCGCATAGCCTGCGAATACGGCAGAATATACACTTGGAGAAGATTGGGAAGCAGGTTTTAGATGAATGTAAATGAGAACTTTGCCATACTTGCCATTATCTGTTGGCCGTCGATAGCTCTCCTTGATTGAGCACAACCCTGAGTTAGGTGTTGTGGTAAGCTTTTGTATGCTTCCAAAATCCCATAGCCACACTGGGTTAAAGTGCTGTTACACTTATTTTACAAATAAAGCAGATTCTAGTTTAGTAACTTGGTGAAATGTCATATAGGTAGTAAGTAGTAGAGCTTAAACTAGAAGAACTAGATCTGAACTCAGGGCCCCTCCTCTTAACTATTCTCATGCTCTCAGAAGTACTAAATAAGGGCAAACTAACCACTTTCTAGGGGCACTGCAGAAAGACTCCTGCGTAGAGAGCATAGTGCTTTGCTGCCCAAGGGGCCCCCTTCTGACACTGACATTCTTTGACCTCTGTTTCTCCCTCACCAACAGATGCTCCCTTCACACTGCAGCTGGGTGATGGCACAACCTTCAGATAACTTCCTCTGGCAGCCTGTGCACAGTACGCAGGGGCCGGAGATTCTGTGGCCTTCACTGTACTCCACTGCATGCAGCCTCACTTCACAGGGCGAGCAACAGCCTCTGTCCTCTCCTTTCTCCCAGCACTCAGTGGCTTCTTCATATTCTGGACGTCCAATCTGGTCACTCTCACAGCTACCCTAAGTGATACTGAGGCATGTTTGTTTCTAAAATCCCAGGATAGAATATGTAACGGTGACTCCAGAAGGGTTCCGGTACCGAGGCCAGATCTTCCCAACTGTGAATGGGCTCTTCAGATGGTTTAAGGATCACTACCAGGATCCTGTACCAGGTGAGTTCTGTTCTGCCTCCGGCTTCTAGGATATGGCTGCAAGGACACGTACAGCCTGACTGAAAGGATCCCTGGTCTTGATAGGCTGTCCTTGTAGCTACCTCAGTCCTGCCTTTCCCAGCCCCTGAATGGGGAAGCCAGAAATAGGTTTCTGGAGGGAAAAAACTAACTCCAGCTATTTCCCACAGGCATCACCCCCAGCAGCAGTAGCAGAACAAGGACTCCTGCCTCTATCAATGCTACCCCAGCCAATATCAACCTCGCAGGTGAGGCACCTGGGTTTAGACTGGCAGGGAGGAGCTGGAGGGACCTTCACCTCTAACATGCTGATCCTTGCCTCTGTTCTTACAGATCTAACGCGGGCTGTGAATGCCCTGCCCCAGAACATGACTTCACAGATGTTCAATGCCATTGCTGCCGTGACAGGCCAGGGTCAGAATCCTAATGCCACCCCAGCCCAGTGGGCCTCCAGCCAGTATGGCTATGGTGGCAGCGGAGGAGGCAGCAGTGCTTACCACGTATGTGGCTGGGGGAGGAGCCTCCCTACATGGGGTAATGAGGAATGAAAAAACTGTTCTTTCTTACCAGCTTGTCTCCCTTAGATATCTCCTTACCATGTCCACCTTGAGGAGCCTCATTTGCTTAAATGGGACTGCCTCAGCCTTAAGTACCATCTCCAATAGATGTTCCTTTTCTCTAGCTCAATTGATGGGGAAGGGAATAAGAAGGTGGTCTGCTTTTCCAGAATCCTCTGAGATACTTGGAAACCTCCAGCCATTAGAAATCTGAGATGTTCAGGATTGGTGGGCTTTTGTGCCTGTCATGTGACTGCACTCCTCCTGCTCCTCAGAACCACATTCTGCTCAGGGTCTATTCAATTGCAAAGCTCCATGCTAAGCCCATCCTTGCAAACCTCAGAAATCTGCATCAAAATCAAGCCCAGAATCTGACTCCACTGATCTATGCCTCTCCAGGTGTTCCCAACACCAGCCCAGCAGCCTGTGGCCACACCACTAATGACCCCCAGCTATTCCTACACAACCCCAAGCCAACCCATCACCACACCACAGTACCACCAACTCCAGGCCAGCACCACTCCACAGTCTGCCCAGGCCCAGCCTCAACCCTCCTCCAGCTCCCGGCAACGGCAGCAGCAGCCAAAGTAAGTATACAGATGGCCACACAGGATCAGTTATTGGTAGGGACGGTGTTACCACAAGGACTGGGGAGCTTAGTATAGGAAGGTGATCCTGATCCTCTGACAGCTGAGGACTGTATGAGGACTTGGGCACCAATTTCTTTTTTTTTTGAGACAGGGTCTCACTTTTGTAGTTCAGGCTGGCCCTGAGCTCAGCAATCCTCCTGCCTCTGCCTCCCAAGTGCTGGGATTACAGGTGTGAGCCACCAAGCCCAGTATTGTGGTGTGTGGTATTGATTGCTGGTGGGTGTGAGTCACCATGCCCAGCATTGTATGTGGTAACAGGGATTGAACCTGGGCCCTTGCACTTGCAAGGCAGGCGCCATAACCAGTGAGCTAAATCCCCAGTGCTCGGGCACCAATTTATAGCAGAAAATCAAAAGGGCATTGTGGTGTTTGGCCAATGTGCTACTGATCTGCCACAGCAGAGGGACTACTGCCCATGGTTGCTCTTTCTGCGAGGGTGGGCACACACCAGTGACCGGTGGGAAGACTGCCTTCCAGTGAGCCCCAGAAGAGAAGTCTTTCAAAGGCTCTTCCTTTCCCTTCTCAGGTCCAACAGCCATGCAGCCATCGACTGGGGAAAGATGGCAGAGCAGTGGCTGCAAGAGAAGGAGGCAGAACGACGGAAACAGAAGCAGCGGTTGACACCTCGGCCCTCCCCCAGCCCCATGATCGAAAGCACCCCCATGTCCATTGCTGGCGATGCCACCCCGCTCCTGGATGAGATGGATCGGTAGGAGACCTGCCTTCCGGACTCTGGATACCTCTGAGGCTGTGAAAAGCCTGCCACTGCCTCATTCCCCGTCCCTCTTTTTCTGTCCATAAGTGGCGTGAAGTGGCATTCTCCTTGGTAGTCGGCCTGGATGGTTGCCGGGCTGATGGCCTTGTGAGCTTGAGCTCAGTGTGTGCCAGGCAGCAATTTTCCCACTTCATACCCTCACCGACCACCCATCCTGGGACCAGGCTGGGAGGGAGTGTGGCAGGAAGGAGGAGGAAGATGAGAGAGAGAGGAGCGGTTTTATATTCTACTCCAAGCCATTTTGAGCTTTTACTCTCACCTTACTTAGGGCTGTGATGGGGCACCATGCTCAGCACGTGCTCCCCAGCCCTTGTGGGGAGGGGATGCTATTTATTCAGTTTGGGGCAGGAGGGAGAGGAAGGAAAGTGTTTCTCAACCTGATAACGTCCTGGTGGCTATCAAAGCAGGATTGTGGGGGACATAAGGGAACAGTGCTAACCTGCCAGCTCCTGCCTGGTCACCCACCTGCTGCCACTGTGCTTCCTGCCTGTCATTTGAATAAACAGTGTTTCTACAGAGTATTTGCTAAAGCCTCTCTCTCCAGCTGTCTTCTTCGACAGTGGCTTTCAGAGCAGAGCTTGAAGCTCTGAGGTCCCCGAGTCCCTCTTCTGATCTCAGAAACATGAGGATTCAGACAAGAGCAGGCAGCTTGGGCTTCAGACTGCCTGAGGGCACTGTCTTGCCCTCCTGATCTTGTGATCTGATCCTGTCTCTGCTTTTGTTGTGTTAAGCTGGCTTTCCTGTCTGAACAGGAGATGGTATGCTTACTTGGGCAGCACATACACTGAAACTGAAAGATGGCGACACCTGCATTATCAGCCTGCTGTGAGGACATGGCAGGTGTGAACTGCTTAGCCAAGTAACTGGTGCTTCACGAATATGATCTACTTTTACCATTATTGTTGCTCTCACACAACTGCCTGTCTGCTTTGTCACTGGTTTTCACTATATAGTAAAGAAAGGGCTCCAAAGTAAGCCCTTTGGATTACTTTGGAAGTTTCTCTATTGAGCCCCTGTACCACCCTCTCTTCCCTTTGCCCAGCTGTTCCAAGTTTCACATACAAATACATGTGCGTGCGTGCTCAGTCATTTCCACACAAACAGAGGCTTGAGGAAGGGAAGCCGGGATGTTGCAGAAACGCCATTTCCCACCCCCTTCCTGGCTGGCTCGGCCCAGCCAGCCTTCTGGCTTCAGTCCACTTTCTCTCCCCCTATCATTTTCTTTGGCTCTGAATCCTGATCACCCAGCCTTCTCACAAGAGCTTCATTTCACAACTTTGTGAGTCAGTGCTAGAACAATGAGACATCTCCCCTCCCTTTCCTCTGCTTGGGGCAAAGCAAAGGAGTCAGAAAGGCCACTGTTGCCCAGACTTAGTGAGCTCCCTCCCCTTGCTCTTCCTTCAGGACTCTAGCTGTGTGTTGCAAACTCAGTTCTGTCCTAGGCATGAAAGGTCTATAGGGGTCTGATAGGAACGGTTCTGCACCAGCCAGAAAGGTCATATCCCCTGTGGTGCCATGAGCACCTTCCCTAGGGGCACTTCAGGAGGAAAAGGCTTGGCACAGGGGCACAGAGGGTGAAAAGGTTGGATTTACTGCTGGCATTGCAGCACTGTGCTGTGCTCTCCCAGAAGTAGGTTTCACACATAGTCTCCCAGGGACTGGAAGCTCACCCTCCTGCCTCAACTCCAGAGTTAGTCTTCTACCCTGGTCCTAGGCTATTACAAAGAAACAACTGTGCTCTCTGTTTCCTTCCACCTGTCTTCCCAAGAACTTCTTTGGAAGCTGCATTGCCCTTAGAAAACTCCTGCAGTCCCTGGCCCTTGGCTGTAGTATGCCCAGAGTCCATTGCCTCCCCCAAGAAGTAAGCCTGTTGGAAGAAGAGCTGCAGGAGGTCAGCTATAGGCTTGATGCCATTTATTCTTCACCCTACCCTCAACTGAGATGGGGCTTGGACACCGGGGGAAATTTTTTCTTGGTCACCTTCTTGGCTTGTGAGGAGGTCTTTGTCCCATTTCTCTTGGCCTGGGAGGTGCCCTTCTCTCTTTTTCTAGGCGATGATGAGTCCGTATCCTCACTGGAGGGCTCCTGTCCCCTGTTACAGTAACTGTCCTCACTCTCCAGTTCTCGGCTTTCTGGGCTGGACTCTGACATCCGGGCCACCTCTTTTGGGCTTAATGATTGGCTCAACTCTGCAGGTGAAGAGTCCGATTTCACTGGACTTCTCTTCTTTGTCAACTTGCCCTTCTTGGCTTTTTTCTTCAGCTTTGCCTTCTCATCTGTCATTTCCTCCCCTTTGTCTTTTTCATTTTCCTTTTTCTTCCTTACCTTCTTGATCACCTTGTGGCCCTGGCTCTTCCCTGTGGGGCTTTCAGAACGCCAGATGGTGATGGGTGCTGCTGAGTCAGGGGCCCCAGGGCCTGAGTCAGTGGGGGTAACAGTGGGTCCCACCTGGGTTGGGATGGCAGGCTTGCTTTCTTCCTCCTCTTCCTCTTCTTCCTCCTCTTCTTCATTTAGGTCCTCTGTCCCACACTCATGGTGGATGGGATGGTGGATCACTGTCACAGAGATAGGCCTGTACCTTTTGTGCCTGGGAGGAAGGGGATATGAAGAGGTTGACGGAGTGGAACCCTGGAGCCCCTCCGCCCTCAGCCTGTCAGCACTCACCAGCCATACCAGAATCTCTCCACACACTCTTGCTCCGGGATGACTGGGAAGCAAGGGTTCCCGATGATGTTGATGCACCTCGAACCCACATCTCGGGAGCAGGTTGTACTTGAGTCCCAAGAACTGCTGCTGTTTGCCTTCTCTGAACAGTCCTTCAGCCTGCCACACATGGGACTCTCAGTCTGGCTCGCCCATGGCCACAGTCCCCCAGTGGGCTGTGCTAGGGGCCACCCACAGACTTTCCCTCTTGCTCTTGGAGCTCAGCAAGATTTCCAAGCTAAGGCTGAACAAGGAGTACCAGATCAAAGCTGAAGAGAGAAACCAAAGGCCAACGGGGAGGCACAGTGAGCTTGGGCTCTGCTGTGGATTCCCCAAGAGGGTACCCTCACCTGGAGTCACAGTCACAGTGGCTGGCAGCATGTAGGTGCAGGTTGTGGTGGCCACAGTCAGAGAAGGGAGGGATGATGTGCCCAGAACACTGTTTGTGTTTCCAGCAGCACCCATCGGACTCCCTGCATTCACCTGAGGGAGGATGGAAAGGCTTCACTGAATTCATCTGTCCCCACCTAAATAGTTCTGTCAGTAGTGGTGACAGCACTGCCCTGTCCCCCAGCCACAGCAGGAAGCCACTTGGCTCTGCAAGACTCCCTAGAAAATGTGTGGTGCCCTATCGAATACACAGGAGGTCCTCGGCAGTCCCCTTCACTGCCCTGTGACATCCTACCCCGTAACTCCTCTCCCTCCTGTGGAAGTTCACCTTCTGGGCCTTCTGCTGACTCCTTTTTAAAATTATTATTATTTTTGGCTTTTGTTTGTTTTTAGGGGAATTTTTTATTGGGGGGGGTTGAGATAGGGTCTCGCTTTGTAGTTCAGGCTGGCCCTGAACTCACTTTGTAGCCCAGGGTAGCCTTGAACTTGAGGCAATCCTTGAGTTAAGCCTCTGCCTCCCAAGTGCTGAGATTACAGGCGTGAGCTACCATACCCGGCACTGTGGTATGTGATTACTGGGGATCAAACTCAGAACTTCGCATATGCCAAGCAGATGCTGGAACCGCTGAGCTAAATCCCCGGCCCTGGGCTGGTCCTTTTTAATCTTCCCTCCTGCCCACTTAATTTTTCTTCTACTCGTTTCCTTCCCTCTCTTCACTTTCTCACTCCTCTCCCTTGTTCACACTCCCCTCCATTCTGCCCCTGCCCTTTACTCAACTCCCCTTCTATCCTCTGGAAAACAGGATTAACAGCCCACCCAGCCTGCACCTCTCTACCATTAGCACCACGGATGCCAGGTCCACTTTTCCAGCAAACACAAACTGCTAGAGTGGGAACAAGGCTTAAAATAACATCCTGAATGAAGGCTCCTGCCTCCTCTGCTCAGCTGCTGGAGTTTCCCTGGCCACCCCTGCTGCCTCACCTCAACGTGCTTAGGTCTGGCTCTCCCCTTAGAACTATCTAAAACATAAAGGGGTTTAAGCATAAACCCATGAGGTAACTCCATGTGCCTCTCCAGAACCAGGAGCCCAAGATCTCACACTCCAGGCAGAGGACATGGAGTCCTCTTGCATGTGCCCCTGGCTTAGGAGGAAGTGGGCTGCCCTGATGAGTTCCTTGGCAGTCTGGCAGAGCATACTGCCAGACCAGGAGGGCCATGAGGACAGTGCCTCTTTCCAGCTCCCACAAGTGAAATGGAATGAGACCTCATGCTGATCACCAACCAGGAATTAACCCAGACCAACGGTCTGGAAGGCCAGGTGGCTAAAAAGTGTTGGAGATGAGACAACAGTATTAACTGCCTCAGGCTTTTCCCCAAAGGTCCCTACCATACCCTCTCCCTTGACTTACTTGGTGACCTTTGTCTCTCTTGGGGTGGGGAGTGGGGAGGCTTGTGTGGCAGGACCTGGGGACTATCATCCCTACCTTGAGTTTCCCCAGCACTGCTGAACAGGGCAGAGGAAGCACAGTGGAACATGTGCTGTCCTTGGGAGTAAAGTCAGGCCCAGTTTCAGTCTTGGCTCACTTACTAGCTGGGTGACCGAGGGCAAATTACTTCTCTGAGCCTCCACTCCTTATCCACAAAATGGATGGTGGTATACCTAGTTTGCAGGATTTGGGGGAGGACTCAATTCACACATCAAACGCATTTGTGTACGATAAAGGAGGTGGGTGTAAGTGGCTCATACCTGTAATCCCAGCACTGGGAAGACTGAGGCAGGAGGCTCACAAGAGTTCCAGGCCAGCTTGGGATACAGACAGTTTGAGGCCAGCCTGAACTACTTAGCACGCGCGCGCGCACACACACACACACACACACACACACACACACACACACACACACAAGAGCTCTACAAAGGAAATGGGTAATGTGATCAGGCATTAAGGAAGGGATGTTCTTATGCATCTGTAGGGAACAGTGTGAGAATGGGGCAGCTGGTGACCCCTCCTGGACCAAACACACGCTTCTCTCCACTAGGGGGCCAGCTTTCCCAGGTGAGGAGTGTTAGAACTGGAGACCAGAGCTCTCCTGGACCCACCTTCAAAAAAGGCAGCTACTGGCCGGGGACATAGCTCAGTGGTTCCGGCACCTGTCTTGCAAGCGCAAGGGCCGGGTTCAATCCCCAGTAACCACATACCTACACTGGGCGTGGAGACTCACTCCAGCAGCAATCAGTACTACATACCACAGTGCCGGGCGTGGTGGCTCATGCCTGTAATCCCAGCACTCGGGAGGCAGAGGCAGGAGGATTGCTGTGATGTGAGTTTGAGGCTGAGCTCAGGGCCAGCCTGAACCACAAAAGCGAGACCCTGTCTCAAAAAAAAAAAAAAAAAAAAAGCAGCTACATCGGCACTGGGTGCCACCCCAGGCAGCCCAAGTGTTCTCACCAAGCTGGGCACCCTGTTTATGTCTGATAGAGCACAGAGTGGCAGTGGCGGGAGCATCTCCCTCTCCAGGCTGCTCATTCACTACTGATGTTTTGAGAAAGTTGGGTCCAGCTGCATCATAGAGATGCAGAGACTTAAAAAAAGAACAACATGGCCAGGTGTGGTGGTGCGTGGGTCTACCCCTACTATTCTGGATGCTGAGGCAAGAGGATCCCTGTGAGTTCAAGGCCAGCCTGGGCTACATACTGAGTTCAAGACCATCCTGAAGTACATAGCAAGACCCTGTCTCAAAAAAACTAAAAACAGGCCGGGGAGTTAGCTCAGTGGTTCCGGCGCCTGTCTTGCAAGCGCAAGGGCCTGAGGTTCGATTCCCCGGTAACCACATAACAATACTGGGTGTGGAGACTCACGCCCAGCAGCAACCAGTACCACATACCACAGTGCCGGGTGTGGTGGCTCACGCCTGTAATCCCAGCACTCGGGAGGCAGAGGCAGGAGGATTGCTGTGATGTGAGTTGGAGGCTGAGCTCAGGGCCAGCCTGAACCACAAAGCGAGACCC
>PVIR01016258.1:0-22974 GCA_004026965.1 Petromus typicus | reverse complement strand
CGGTGATGATTGGAAGTGAGCTGGACTGAAGTGAGAAAGGGCAGCTGCAGAACTTGTCCTAGGAGCCGAGAGCCTGGTCAGGGAGTGTCCCTGGGCAGATCTCCAACTTTCTGATGTGCTGCAGATTGATTAGCCTCACATAAGAGAGGGAAGAGCCCTATCAATAAGCTACACCCCAGCCATTGGTTTGTCCTTTGAAGATTGGAGCTTTGCTTAAGAAAGGGAAACTAAGTCAGTGCTGATGCACATGTATCCTCTAGTACCAGTACTCAACAGGCTGAGGCAGGAGGACTGCAGGAGCTCAAGGCCTATGAACTACGTATCTAGACCCTGTCTAAAAGAAAACGAGAGAGAAAAGAGAAGGAAGCTACCAAGTGTGGTGGCACACGCCAGCACCTGAGAGGCTGATGCAAGAGGATCCCTTTGAATTCAAGACCAGCCTAGGCTGCACAGAGTTCAAATCCAGCCCAAACTTTATAGTGAGGGGGCCGGGGATTTAGCTCAGTGGTTCCGGCGCCTGTCTTACAAGCACAAGGACCCGGGTTCGATCCCCAGTTACCACATACCATACTGGGTATGGAGACTCACGCCCAGCAGCAACCAGTACCACACACCACAGTGCCAGGCGTGGTGGCTCATGCCTGTAATCCCAGCACTCGGGAGGCAGAGGCAGGAGGATTGCTGTGATGTGAGTTTGAGGCTGAGCTCAGGGCCAGCCTGAACCACAAAGCGAGACCCTGTCTCAAAAAAAACCTAAAAAAAAACTTTACAGTGAGACTCTGTTAAAAAAGAAGAAGAAGAAGAAAAAGAGGGCCGGGGGTTTAGCTCAAATAGTACTCCGCCTACCTTAGAAACATAAAGGTCCAAGTTTGATTTCCAGTACCGGAAAAAAGAAAAAAAAAAAAAAAGGCCAGGGATATAACTCAATTCCCAGCACCAGAAAAAAATAAATGAAAAAGAAAGCTGACTGCTTGGGTCTTCAGCAGCACTTGGTCATCCTCGAATGGGTTCTGGTCAGCTCCTCTTTTCCACAGCAGAGTAAGTACTCCAGATGTACTATGTGAACAAATGACTTCCAGCTGTCTCTGGGAACCCTTCCACTGCTACTGGTCCTCTTGGCAGATCACCTGACCATCACTTCCTGTGGTGCTTCTACCATATCTACTCTACCTTGGGAAGGAGGTGTCCTCCCATCATCCTGCTCAAAGCACCTATATTGCAGGTACTGGCTGGAATGTCACCTTGTCCCTATTTATTTATATACTTACAGACAGGGTCTCATTAAGTTATATAGGCAGGAATCTAATTTGGGATCCTCTTGCTTCAGCCTCCCTAAAGGCCGGGGTTACAGGGGTATACCATTCCACTTGGCTCTCCTTCTCCCTCTGTTGTTTCTCACCATCCACTCTCCTTTACAAACTATAAAGAGGGATGCAGGGCAGATTCGCAATAGCAGTGTGACACAGACAGGGAGCAGGGAAGGGTCCAGCTAGTACTTCATAGGCCTTGAGCTTTTTAAACAAAACATTTCTTCAGGGGAGTGGTAGGTTACAGAGCTAGAGACTGAACCCAGGGCCTCGTGCTCCTCACTGAGCCACATCTCCAGGTTTTTGATTTTTTGTTTTTAACTGAGACACAGTCTCACTATGTAGTTCAGGCTGGTATAACCCAGGCTTGCCTGGAACTCACAAACTCACTACCTCAACCTCCTGAGGGCTAGGATTACAGGCAGGTACCACCATGTTTGGCTTGTTCTTTATTTTGAGACAGACTCTTGATAAACTGGCAAGGCTGTCCTTGAACTTGTGATCCTCTGATCCAGCCTCCAGGGAGCTGGAATTATAAGCATGGACCACCACACCTGGCTTTTAAACAAAACTTTGCTTTTTGAGACAGGGTCTCGCTTTGTAGTTCAGGCTGGTCCTGAACTCAACCTCCAACTCACAGCAATCCTCCTGCCTCTGCCTCAAAAGGGCTGGGGTTACAGCGCTGAGCCACTATGCCTGACATTGTGGTATGTGGTAATGGAAATTAAACTAAGGTTGTCGTGCTTGCTAGGTGGGGCTGGAACCACTGAGCTAAATCTCCAGCCCAAGAGAGGCCTCTTAAACAAAACATTCTATCAATACTGTTTCTCCTTTTGCCACTGCAGAGTTCCCCTATTCTTTTCAATGTAAGAGTTTTGGTCTTTTCTGAGGATTTTTGTTCTTTTTTGTTGTTGTTGTGTTTTGAGACAGGGTGTCAGCCACTACATAGTTCAGGCTGCCCTTGAACTTACTATGTAGCCCAAACTGGCCTCAAACTCACAGCCATTCTGCCCCAGCCATGCAAGTGCTAGAATTAAAAGTGTGTGCCACTATGACCAGCTTCCAGCTAAGTATTTAAACTCATTCACCGGCTGGGGATTTAGCTCAAGTGGTACCATGCCTACCTTGGAAGCACAAAGGCCCAAGTTCAATTCCTAATACCGGAAAAAAAATAAATTTAATTTAAAAACTCATTCACTGGATAGACATATTGCACAGCTCTAGTATCTCCCAGAGCAGGAGGCCCAGGCCCTACCTTCAGTAAACTCATCTCCACCCCTTCTACTCAAGCCACCTGCACCACCACAGCCATCTGCTTCTTTATCAAAACAGTCAATGCAATCAGAGGCCACCAGCTGTCTCCTAGTCACCGAGCCCTGTGGCCTCCTTTCCTTCTCATCTCACCTGACCCTGCTCACTAATCCATCTTTCCTGTAGTCTGCTCCTTGGACTTCTCACTATCTCACCCCATGGATGGACCTCTCTTGTCTTTCTCCAATTAGCTTTCCAGCTTTGCCTGTCTCATGTACTGTCTCTTCTATCTCTGCTATACCTTACAGTGGTCCTCTCGGGGCCATCTGATCACCCCAAGTGGTCTAGACTCTGCAAGCTTGTCCTGGATAAATAAAATGACAGACACCTGAGTCTCTTAATTTCAGACTGTTTCCCACTGTGCTATGTTTTCAGTCTTTTTATAAATGTTTTATTTTTAGACAAGTTCTCATTAAGCTGCTCTATTTCCTGAGGTAGGCTGGAAGTTCAGTCCCTCTACCTCAGCCTCCGAGGGTGCTAGGATTACAGGTGTATGCCACCTCACTCAGGTTACTTATTTGTAGTGCTAGGGATTGAACCCAGGGCCTCGAAAATGCCAGGCAAGCACTCTACTATTGAGCTTTTAGCCCTGCTATCCATAATCTCTTAGATATTCCTCAGATACCCTAAGGTCAGCATATTCCACACCAGTCTACCATCCTACTACCCCTCCTTCAATATCCTCTTCTTATATCCTTGGCTGAGGATCATCCTTTGCCTCACATCCACCAACCGAATGACCAAGGCTTGTCCCTGACATCTCTCTGTCTTGATTCAGAGCTTCATCATCTTTGACTTGAATGCAGTAGCCTCCTTTGTATCTTCTTTCCCTCACTACTGTCCTCTGGCCTTCACAAGATAGCCAGGCTGGGTTTTCCAGAAAACTATTTGCCTACCGCATCCTTTTTAATAGCATTCCACTACCTTCATGATGAAGTTGACTCCTTACCATAATACACTAGGATCCCAGGAACAAGGCCTGGTTCCTTTCCTCAGCTGTCAATTCCTCCTTCCTTACATCTTACCTACCTTACCTACCTACCCCTCCTCCTTCCATTCCTTCTCTGCTGCTTGCCACTCCCAAGATACACCAGCTCACCTTGGAGAGAACAATGCTATGAGACACAGAGAGAAAAGATCCTATGTGTCAAGCTGTATGTGGTGGCACATGCCTGTAATCCCAGCACTCAGAAGGCTGAGACAGGAGGGTCACTAAGCTGAAGGTCAGCCTGAACTACAATATCAAGACCCTGTCTCAAAAGAAGCAAAAAAAATCATGTATGTTTTATCCTCCTCAGCTGCTGTCATTGTACCTAGAACTTGTGACTTTCATGTGCTTAGAACTCCTTGAGAAAACACATTATTCCATCTGCCTCTGTACCCACAGACCCATGGAAAGTGCTTGTAAATGTCAAAGGAATCCATGAACAGAACAGAGTAAATCTTTTTTTTTCGGGGGGGGGTGGTACAAGGGGTCAAACTCAGGACCTTGTGCTTGTCAGGGGAGGCACCGCTGAACCTCTACTGGATCCTCAAAGAGATTTGAGAGAACCTGTCCTAGGTTTCAATCTCTGGGCACGTGGGGTACAGGGCTGCAGATGGAACCCAGGGCCTCATATCCATGTTAGGCAAGGACTCTACCACCGAGGTCGATAATGGACCCAGGATGCACACCTTCACATCGCAAGGCACTGGGCTGGACTTCTCAAATACATCTTTAAATTCTACGGATGGGGACACAGAGACTTGGGATAAGGAATTTCCCCAGAGAAGAGCTGATAGAAGGATTCAAACCCAGGTCTTCCTGGCTCCGTAGCCTGTACACTTTCAGTCCTGTTTACTGTTCACTTTAGGACATGGCTCCCAAAACCTAGTTTTAAAACCACCTCAACACAAATTTTTCACTTTTTTTTTTTTTTTTTTGGTACCCGTGGTCAACTCAAAACCTTGCCCTTGCCAGGCAGTTGCAATACCACTGAGTTACATCCCCGGACACCTGGTTTGGAGGTTCTGGCAGGGGAGCGCAGCTACTGTATACCCTTGACGAGGAAACGGTCCTCTATCAGGGGTGGTCGTCCTCTGACCCAGCCCGTAGCTTTGGGAGGGACGCACATGGAGCGGTGAGGGAAGAAGGGGACATCCGCCTAGCCAGCCAGATCAGCCGAGTCAACCCTGGGGATCTATGGAGTGACAGAGGTCGCAGCCAGATCGCCCTCACATCTGTCAACCGCGTAATCCTAATCCCACCTCCTCCTTTATCCCGCCTGTCCCCTAATACCGAAAGTTAAGTGCCCGAGTCTGGGTCTGGACTGAAATTCTGCTCTGCTCACTCCGTCACCATGAATGCCCTGTGCAGTCAGCGCTTATTTGCCGCAGACTCGCTCTCCCACAGACCCTGACAGCCATCATTCCCTTCGATGCTGCGACATTGGGCCCGAGGCACTAACCCTGACTCAAAACTCACAGGCGATGCTCATCAGTACAGAATCCTGTCGGCAGCGAGGAGCTCCCTAACCCTGGAGGCACAAGGAACGGGCACCAGAGCTGCGGAAGTGGGGAGGAGAGGGGAAGGGAGGTGGGGAAAAAACAAGGAAAGGAGGAAATAGGGTGTAAGGAAAGGGCACTGCACCCTCGTCTCCTTGGAAATGGCTCTTGGTTCCGCCCCCAGCCGGACACGATTGTGAGGTCACGCTGGGAACCCCCAGAAGTCTTCCGTCCTGGATCAATGGAACTGCTCGCCCTCAGCCCCGGCGCCTGGGTGGCAATAGGTCACGGGGTTCAGCCCAGCCCAGCGCCCGAGAGCGGCGGCCTGACCCTGCGGCTGCAAACAGCAAAGCTACCTTCCACCGCTGCAAACCAGAGCTACAGCACCCCAGGGCCAGACTTAAACTCGTAGAACTCCCTGAAGCACCTGGGCTTCAGGACTCCTCAATCATTGGTCCACGGCTCACGTGAACCCGCCCCTAGTCCGCGCTTTGCCACGCCTCCTCCGTCAGGACCCGCCTCTCTATTACACCTCCCCGAAGCGGACTGGAACCCGCCCAGACACGCCCCAGCCTCCGGCACCGCCCTCCTCACCGCAACTCTCTCCCTCGTCCCCGCTGCCGGCCTCGTGCCCAGTGTTCTCTTCGGTCCATCTTTCAATCGTTACTGTTGTCCTGACCCACATTGTTCTCAGTCCACTGGGCTCGCACCACCTCGGAGGTCCCTTGTCGAACTCCACCTCGGAGGTCCCTTGTCGGCAGCGCCCAGAACACCCCTAACTCCGCCTCATGCTTGTCCGCCCGCGCCCTCCCCGCCCCCCGCCCTAGGCAGTGTGGTCTCCGCCGCCGAGGTCTGAGCGTCAGCCGCGTTCTTTACCCGAGGCTCGAGCTTCCCCTGGAGCTCTGGGTCACACTTTAACGCCAGTGCCTCCCCTTACCTGAGCCCTCGCCGGCAGGCCCGGGCCTCCTTCCTCCCCTCGTCCCGCTCGGGGCCCAGCTCCACGTCCCGCTGAGGCCTCAGCCCCGCCCCTCTGCCCTCGACCGGCCCCGCCCGGCCCCGCCCGGCCCTTCGGGAACCTAGAGCTCGCGCCTCAGCGCGGAAGCCGCAACCTACCCCCTGCCGGCCCAGAGAGCGAAGCATACCCGGACTCCCTTTGCATCGCCCGATTTCCCGCTTCTCCCGGGTTGCTCTGGCTCCGGCGGTAGGCTGGAGTCTCACGCCCGTGGCTGAACTCTCCCCAGAGGACACGATGGCCCTAGCCACCGGTGCCACCCTTCAGCGTTCCCTCCCAAGTCCTAGAGACCTCACTGCCCAGTAGTCTGTTGGTTTCCTCATTGGCTTTTCCTGACCAGGGAGCAGGGCCAGCTGCCTGCATAGTTAACGTCATCCTAGTAACACCTCCTTCAGACTCTTAAGTACACTATACACGGATCACAATTCACAGAAAATCTGCGCCCCACCTACAGACTCAGTACAATGGGCACACCTCACACACACCCACAGAACAGGGAATCGCAACTTTCCTGGCACAGGCGTACAATCCAGCACGTGGGAGCCTGAGGTGGAAGCTTGCAAGTTCTAAATCAGCCAGGGCTGCAGAGTGAGTTCAAGGCCAGCCTGAACTACACACAGAGGCTGTCTCAAAAAAAACCAGACTACCTCGCAGCTCACGACACAAACACCAGTACTGTGGTGCACACTTCACACAGATAACAGCCTCTGTGCAAAGCTGAGAAGTGCAATACTATAAAGGACGGAGACAGCGCGGGGTGGGGACAGGACGATGTGAAGGAGTTAGAGCAGTCTCTCCCAACATCCTACACTCTACACACACCTCCTCCTCAGTTTCCGAAGCCAGGATGGCTCAGAGAGCCAGAGCTTGGGATAGAACCCAGGGTCTCAGGAGTGCAATTTAACGAAAGAAAGACGTGTGGGGGGGGTTGGTAGGAAAGAGCGAGCAAGTAGCTAAGCAAGATTTCTACCAGAATCACAACCCACCCAAGGATGCTTACACTATTTTTCTCAGTCTGATCCCAGCCATCTTTCCTCCAGAACCAATTCCTGACTGAGAACAGCCACTGCCCCATCCTCCTCTTCCTCCGGTAGCTCCAGAATATGACCTGGCAGTGAACGGAAACAGAGGGAGGTACAGGATAGCTAACCCCTCCTAAACTAGTCAGGGGTGGATGGAGCATATTCTAACCAGGATGATGGCTTCCCAGAATGATGGGAGGCCACGTATGTCCTTTCTTGGCCTGGATATCTGGGGGACTTCCAGCCAATTTGTGACTTAGGGACAGATATCAGGAGGAATATAATGGTAGTTATAATAAAATGTTTTTACTTCTTCCTTTGTGCATTTGCACTTTTTTTTTTGAGACAGGGTCTCACTTTGTAGTTCAGGCTGGCCCTGAGCTCAACCTCCAACTCACTTCACAGCAATCCTCCTGCCTCTGCCTCCCGAGTGCTGGGATTACAAGCGAGAGCCACCACACCCAGCACTGTGGTATGTGGTGCTGACTGCTGCTGGGAATGAGTTTCCACACCCAGTATGGTATGTGGTTACCGGGGAATCGAAGCCTGGCCCTTGAGCTTGCAAGACAGGCGCCGGAACCACTGAGCTAACTTCCCGGCCTGTTACTTTGTTTTGTGTGCTACTGGGTGTTGAACCTGGAGTCTTCACTCTAAGCTATACTTGGAGCTCTTTTGTTTTGAGACAGGTTCTCACTAAGTCACTAAATTGCAAAGGCTGGGCTCGAATTTATAATCCTCCTGCCTCAGCTCCCAGAATATTTGAATTGCAACATGCTCCACCATACCTAGCTGGGATTTTGTTGTTTTGTCTGCAATGCCAGAGAATTTACCAGAGCCTAGAACATGCTAAGCAATGTTCCACCACTGAGCAGTCCGCCCAGAGACCCTGCTGGTGCTTTACCTATTTCAGTCATGCAACCTCATGAATTCAGATTTTTCTGGTTTGTTTTTGAGACAGGGTCTCGCTTTGTAGTTCAGGCTGAACCTGAACTCACTTTGTAGCCCAGGCCAGCCTCGAACTCACAGCAAGCCTCCTGTCTCTGCCTCACAAGTGCTGGGATTACAGGCATGAGCCACTACATCCGGCATTATGGTACGTGGTTACTTGGGACTGAACTCAGGACCTTGTGGTTGCCAGGCAGATGCTACAACCTCTGATCTAAATCTCCAGCCCATGAATGTAAGTATTATTAACCTCATTTTGTAGATGAGAACATGGAGGCCCAGATGATAATTGATTTGCATTCTCATCAATAGTGGATGTTGATAGTAAGGATTTAAAGATACACAAGGTCCAGGATGGCCGAAGAGGCACACACCAATAATCCCAGCAGTCAGGAGGCAGAGGCAGAGGGTCACCAAGAGTCTGAGGCCAGCCTGCATTGCGTTGAAATCCTATTTTAAAAAAAAAAAAAAGATGCAATAAGTTCTGGCTCACAAGTTTTTCTGAGTAAGAATCAGAGTCCCTAACCTCTTCAGGCTGTCTGGTCAATATATAAAGCATCTACAACTCCATTATTTATTTCCCTCCTTTCTCTCTTTCCATTCTGTGCCACTGGCCATGAAACCCAGGTCCTTGCCCAAGCTAGTCAAGTGTTCTACCACTGAACTACAACCCCAGGCACAGGAAAAACTAACTTAAAAGAGAATGCAGAAGTCAAGCATAGTGGTACATGCCTATAGTCCAGCAGTAGATGCTGAGGCAAGAGGAACACCAGCAGTTCAAGGCCCACCAGGGCCACATAGTGAGTTCAAGACCAGCCTGGACTAAGACACTGTCTCAAAAAAAAAAAAAAAAAAAAATCTAACAGTGGAAATTTGGATATAAATATCAAGGAAGTATTTGGGAGACAGGATAGAAGAGAAGGTGCTCAAAACCAGCTATTTAGATCTTACCCTGCAAGGGTCTGGTCAGCTCCCTTAACTTCTTCTCTGACCCCCAACCTGCCTGAACCCTGCCCAGGGGCCAGGGATGATCAAAATCCCCACAGGGGTGGGGAAGCTTGCTCCAGTCTCAAATAACCTTACAACTCTCGATATAAATCCTGCACTTCCTGGAAAGGAGTGTACCCCGAGGGCTAGCAAAGATTTTAATGCATAAGGCACAGTGTTTGGCTGGGATCATCAGGCATCTCCATACACAAAGGCAAAGCAGAAGCAGCAGGGACACTTTTGCCCTGGCATGAGAACTCCCAAAGGAGCAGGAGGGCATTCTGTCTTTGGCATGATGCCTGGAGGCAGGAAGTGATCAGCATGGTCCCAACTGCCCCTGAGCAGTGGCTACTGCCACCAAGGGCAGCTCTTTGGTCTTGAAAAAAGATCAGTGCAAATGTCCAGAGGTTCGGGAGGCATAGTGCCTCAGGGACCGCAGTCTGGATAGTCTCCTTGCCCCTCAGGGGCAACATGTGGGCTTTTTCTTGCTGGCAGTTAGGTAGAGGTTGCTGTCATCGCTGTTGATGCCTGAAAAGGGTGGGAAGTCTGTGACACAGGGCCAGAGGTTCCCCTGGCTCTTTGCTACCCTCCATCAGGCGAGCACTCACGGACAACATCTCCAATGCGCCGGGCCCCGGACTTCTCCAGCTCAGTCAGTACGTTGGCCTCGAAGGTCAGCGCGGCCACACGGAAGAAGAATTCCCGGACGTTTTCACCTGACCCAGGGAGCACACGGGTGTCAGGGGCAGCGCCAGGACTGGGGCATGTGGGACAGCTACAAGTGTAGAATGAGAGAAGAGGCAGGCAGTGCTGGGGGCTGACACTCACCGGTGAGGGAAGAGACCGCCCAGAATTCAGCCTTAATCTCTTGAGCCACCTTCAGGGCATCTTTCTCCATGAGTGCATACTGAGCAGGTGTCTGTGGGGAGGCGCAGGTGAGGTGGGGGCCCTCCCTAAGCTGGAAGGTCGCCCACTGACAAACGTGCACTCACACTCAGGTCCTTCTTGGAACCCACGAGGAAGAGAAGCACACTAGAAGGGTCGTTCTCCTTGAGAGCATCAGCAAGCCACTGCCTGCCAGACACGGGGGACAAGCGTGAGGAAAGAGGAAGCCCGGCAGGTCTGTCCCACCCAAATTCACCAGTCCAGCCACACCACCCCCGTGTGTCCTTTTCGGTCATCAGCACTGCTGAGGACAGAACCCAGGCCTTGTGCATGCTGACTCAACAAGCACTCTCTCTCCGAGCTCTGTCCCCGCCGTCCCATCCCTGGTGCATCTTCTCCCCTCACACCCCTGTCTCCAGAACCTTCCCTTCCTGGATCCCCCCTCTTCGTCACCGCACCCTCTCGTACTTGGTATGTTCCAGGGACGCTACATCGTTGAGGTTGAAGACAATGATGATGGCTGGAAGAGTGGCAGAAACAGCCCCAAGTCGGGAGGGAACACACCACCAGGTCACGTCCCTGGCCAGGCCAGCTCGGGAGGAGGCCAGCTGTGCGCTCTCGGACCCGCTGCCCGCCAGGCCTAACCCTTACCTTGAGCACCTCGGTAGTAGGTTGACGCAATGCATTTAAACCTCTCCTGTCCAGCAGTGTCCCAACTGGGAGGAAGGAGAGCAGAGCCCAGAGTGGGGAGGGGCCTGAGGTGGATGCGTAGGCACCAAGGGAAAGGACAGGGGAAGCACTCACAGCTGGAGACTGAAGGGGACCCCCAACACCTCAAATCGTTCCATCTCAAAATCCACTCCGATGGTAGCCTTGTAATTCTTATCGAACGTGTCTTTGCAGAACCTGAGGAGGCAACAGGCTCCAAGATGGAGCTGAGTCCACCTAGCTAGGTTTCACCCCCACCCTGCCCAGCCCAGTCTAGACAAGCTTGGAACTCACTTACCTATTAATGAGGCAAGTCTTCCCCACTGAGAGGTCCCCCACAACAATGACCTTGGAGATCTTAAATCTGCTGGATGCAAAAGCGGACAATAGTTTTCACCCTTGGGAGCTATTCTGTTGCATAGCTAATGATGGACCCCAAGGCTTTGCATGTGCTAGCTAAACCCTCTACACTGAGCCACACTCCAATTCCTAATTAGCTATGTGACTGTAGACAGGTTAATAAACTTTGCTGAACCTCAGATTCAATGCTTGTTTTTGTCTGTTTCTTGGCTTTTTGAGATAGGGTCTCAAAAAGGCTGCTCTTGAACTCACTTTCTAGTCCAGGCTGACCTTGAACTCATGGCACTCCTCCAGACTCAGCCTCCAAAGTTCTGGGATTACAGACATGCACCACCATATCCGGCACAACACTTAAGCACAGATTTAGTACAGAATTCCTTGAATTGTTGTAAAGGTCTAAAACACTGACCTTCTCCATTTTAACATCTCTAAAATCACTGTATCTTTAGTGGTATGGTTTCCATTTAATGAAGGACTTCAGTATCAGCCAACACAGTAACCAGCACACAGTAAACGCTCAATCAATGATCTTGTTGTGACCAGTGTCTTACCAAGTAGTTCAGGCCGTCTTTGAACTCTGTAGCCCAGGCTGACCTCGAACTTGCAGTGATCCCCCTGCCTCAAACTCTGTAGCCCAGATTGGGGTATCTCAACCTCTGAGTGCTGGGATTACAAGAGTGTACTACCATGCCCTACAGTGCTCAATTAGGAACAGCAAGTGTTACTAGTATAACTTCTTTTTCTTCTTCTTCTTTTTTTTTTGGCCTTAGGGATCAAACTTTGCCCCTGTGAGGCAGGAGGACTGCCACTGAGCCAGATACCCGGCAATCTTACTTCTTTTTAACCTACAGTGAGACTCATCCCTGGAGACACAAGGAGCCCCGTGTCTTAGAGCTCAGTGGTTGGTGGGGACATCCACTGCCTCTTGGTGGACACTTCCTGCCCACTCTGTCAGGACTAATAATCTTGTTGAAAGGAAAGGGGGGAACCCAGAGGCTTAAATGGGACATCACCATGTATCCTGTGGGCGCTGAACTGAAGCCTCAATATGTATGTGTGCCCTGCTATGGCTTCAGAGTTCCCTAGGTCTTCCTGTCTGCGCTGTAGACGCCCGGACTCACCCCACGGTGCCTGTCCGGTGCTCCTGGCAGGCGCAAATGACGCGGGGATGGAAGTCTTTGTGCATGTGCAAAGCGGCCTCCTTCCTCAGGCACTGAGGGTCGAAAAAGAAAGGGCTCGGCCACTTTAGGTCCTTGTCCCTAAGCCAAGGAACCCGGGTGGGAAGGGGAGGGCTGGAGTGGAGGGCGGACCACCCAGAAGTCAGGCCTCGCCCGCGGCCGGGCCGGGCGCGTTCCTCTAACGGGTTTGGTGCCGCCTTCTCCCGCCCACGTCTGGCTGCAGCCAGAAACCCGACGTGGCCCTGGCGCCTACCTGGGGCAGCTCCGCCAGGATGCGGTCCCTCCGCACCGGCGCCAGGAGGTTCATCTCGCCTGCCGCCTTGCCGGGCACCCCGAGACGGCGCCGGGGCCTGATCCGCCCCTGCCTCCCGGGCCCGTGAAGACCCCACAATCACGCGTGGCCGGGGGATCCCAACGATCACTCGGGGGCACGGGTAGCCCGCAGGAGCCCGCGGCCTGGGAGACGCTACAGCCACCGCCGGCCACGGGGAGGAGACGATCACGCGAGGCCGGGGCGACCCCACGACCACGCGGGCCCGGGGCGCCCCGAAGACAACTCGGGGGCGGGGAGAACCCTCGGCCCCCTGGCGGGGCGTCTCGTCGCGGTGGGCCCGGGCCCGCGCGGACCCTACAATGACCCGGGGTCGGAGGGCTCCCACGATCACGCGGGGGCGCGGGGACCCAACGACGGCTCGCGGCGAGGGCGGCCCCACCATAACAGTGGCCCCAGGGCGCGGCGCCGCCCCGCCGCACGGGGTCAGTGTGTGCCGGGTAGGCGCCGCCGCCCGGGCCGCTGAGGAGGGGGCGCGGGGCCCCGTCGGCTGCAGGGCCTGGAGTCCCACTCCGCTCCCGCTCAGCCAGCGCTGTAACACGATCCCCGGAAATTCCTGGAGAAGGGCCGCCCCCTGCCCCTCTGCGGGCCGGCGCGCCCGCGCTGCCCGCCCTCGCCTACCCGGCCTCTCCTCTCGGCCCCGGCTCCCGCTCTTCACACGCCTCACCCGGGGCGCCCCCACCCAGGCTGGAGCCCGTCCATCTCTGGATCCCCCAGGACGTTCTCCCTTGCACCTCAGACCTAGGCTGCATCTTCCCGGGACCCTTACCCAGCCGGATTGGGGATGGAGATTCAGTGATTGCTGCGCAGCATCTGGCCAGGCAGAACCCGGGGGAGGGCCAAGGGGGGAGAGAAGGGGCCCTAGGGGAGGCGGCGCCTGTCTCCTCCACTCCAGGCCCGGGACGTGACTCATAGTCTGCCCCTGCTCGCCTTTCTGCCTTGGGAGGTGAGGGGCGGAGGAGTGTAAAGGGCTGCGGGGATCAGAGCGAGGTGCCCACGGAGGGGAGAGACAGCTGATGTCTGGTGTCTTTTTCTTCCAAGCTACTGTATAGATGAAGGAGTGGGAGAGCTGACCTCAAAGCTGCCTGCCTCCATGCAAAATGAAGAAGGGCTAAGTGGACCGAGGAACCTGGTCCTTGGGGTGGGCCACTGTGGGACACGAAGACTCCTTGCTGGTATAGCTATTCGTTTTCCAGTCTCGGTTAGAACACACACACACACACACACACACACACACACTCTCTCTCTCTCTCTCTCTCTCTCTCTCTCTCTCTCTGTCTCTCCCCCCCCCCCCGTTAGAACACACACACACAGCACCTAGAACAACTTTTTCGTTTTGTGAAGTCCAGCAGGGTAGAAGAGTAGCCCGTTTCATATCTAGGAGAACATCTGACTCCAGAAGCAGAGACAAAAAAGATGCAGGGTGACTTAGACCCCCCCGGCAAAGTTAATTAACCTCCACATCACGAAATTTGCTGTGTGCCAGGACTGTTAGAAGATCCGAAGGTGACCAGAACTGGGGAAGCAAATACTAGTCCAGGAAAAGGGACTGAGAAATCATTCCCCAGAAGAACTCGTGCATCTTAGAGAAATCTATGCATGGGTGTTTGGAATGTAGAACTACTCCAAAAGTATGATCAGTCGGGGCACAGTGGCATATCCTATAGTCTGATTATACTCCTATAATCTCAGAAGGCTGACCCAGGAGGATCAAAAGTTTGAGCAATTGAGGCTGGGCAATTTAGCAAGATCTTTTCTCAAGAAATTGTTTTTTCATTTCTGTTTTTTGTTGTTGTTGTTATACAGGGTCTTAACAATGATGCAATTCATTCTTGCCTTGAACACACTAGCCTAGGTCCGCCTCAAACTCAAAGGATCTTACTGCCTCAGCCTCCCAGGAGCTGGGATTATAGATGTGCACCATCACACCTAGACTTCATCCTTTTTTTTTTGTTTTTTTTCAGTTTTTTGAGACAGGTTCTGGCTTTGTAGTTCAGGCTGGCCCTGAACTCATTCTGTATCCCTGACTAGCCTCAAACTCAGAGCAATCCTCCTGCCTCTGCCTCCCAAGTGCTGGGAATATAGGTGTAAGCCACCATTTGCATGTCCAGACTTCAAAGTAAAAATTTTTTTATAAAGGGCTGGAATATAACTTAGTACTCCTTAGATTTAACCCCTAGTAAAGGAGGTGGTCAATATCAAGAAACAGATAGCTATTTTATGCTTCCTCTGATACCTCACACACACACACACACACACACACACACGGGGCTGGGGATTTAGCTCAGTGGTTCTGGTGCCTCAAGAACCTGAGTTCAATCCCCCGGTTACCACATATAATACTGGGCCTGGAGACTCAAGCCCAGCAACCCAGCAGCAATCAGTACCACATACCACAGTGCCGGGCATGGTGGCTCATGCCTATAATCCCAGCACTCAGGAGGCAGAGGCAGGAGGATTGCTGTGATGTGAGTTTGAGGCAGAGCTCAGGGTCGGCCAACCTAAACTACAAATCGAGACCCTGTCTGAAAAAAAAAAAAAAAGAGTAAAGAAAAACAAATATACACACACAGATGACTTTTTCTGTCACCAAATCGCTGTGGTAATTGCTGAATCACATCCTTCTTTGGACAGTTGTGTCTGAGGGAATTAAATCAGGCAAATCATGTTCTAATATTTTCAGAACTTTGTTTTACCATCTCCTAGAATGTATTTTTCTCTTTTACAGCTTTATCATTTTCTAGAACTTGAAATCCCTTCTTCTCTGAGACTGAAAGTTGTTCAAGATGGGAAGAGAGGGACAATATTCAAACAGGAGCCAATTACACATACACAGATCTAGACAGTTCTAAGTCAGGCATGGTGATGTAAACCTGAATTCCTATCACTATGGAGGCTTAGGCAAGAGGACCACCAAGATTTTGAGGCTAGCCTGGACTATAGTGATTTCAAGGCCAGCCTGAACTACATTGTGAGACCTTGTCTGAATGTAGGCACAGTACCACTTGAGCTATATCCCCAGCCCTGAGACCCTATCTCAAAAAGCCAAAAACCAGCCGGGGATTTAGCTCAGTGGTTTCATCGCCTGTCTTACAAGTGCAAGGGTCCAGTTTGATCCGCCAGTAAACACACTCCATGCCCAGCAGCAATCAGTACCACATACCACAATGCTGGGCTTGGTGGTTCACGCCTGTAATCCCGGCACTCGGGAGGCAGAGGCGGGAGGATTGCTGTGATCTGAGTTTGAGGCTGAGCTCAAGGCCAGCCTGAACTACAAAGCGAGACCCTGTCTCAAAAAAACCTTAAAAAACAAAACAAAACAAAAAAAAAACCTTCTTGCCTCGCAAGAGCAAGGTCCTGAGTTTGAGTTCTTGTACTAGAAAAAAACAAACAAAATCCTGGTTTAATAAATCGAGCCAAAACTACAACTCCCAAGAAGCTTTGCGGCTCGAAGCGGGAAGAGGTGGCGCGGGCCTAGTCGCTGTTGTGGAGAAAAACCTAACTACATTTCCCAGCCCGCGCCATGCTACAGACTACCCAATCATGGCTCAGTAAAAAAGTATCGCGAGACTTCGGTGAGATCTTGCGCTATAAGCCCATGGGAAAGAACATCAGCGATCCTTTTTACCAAGATGGCGCCGAAAGCGAAGAAGGAAGGTGTGTGTGCTGGGGTTGGGGGCCACAGTGGATTTTTCTGGGTTACCCGGATAACGAACACATTCGTAGGGGAGTGGGTGGGTCGAGCCCTAGGGGATGCTTCGGAGTTACTTCTCGCGATGGGGGCCCCCTGTGTCGAATGTGGGCCCCATAAGGAAGCCGCATGGTCTAGTGTGAAGATTGGAGAGGCAACCCGGCAGGCCACACATCTGCCCAGCGAGCCATACAGTTGACGCTGGGGAAGTAAGATCCACAGATCGGTGCTCTATGTCTCCACAGGAGATGAGTGGCCTCAACATTACTCATTTAACTTTTTAATGTTGTTGTTAAATGGGTCTGTATAACCCTCCCTTTAACGAGTGTTAACGTTTTTTTCTTCGTTGTATTCTTGAAGTTACTCCAAACTGGTTATTTTTGCTTCCTGTATCGTGCATATGATGGAAAAATATTAATCTCCTGAGATTTGTGATGTTTCCAAAGGAACCACTGATGCACGTGTAGGAAAGAGCACCCGCTGCTGGATGCGAGGCCGGAAGTGAACAGCCGGTTTCTGAATCCTGCAACTTAATTTTCTTTCCCAGCTCCTGCCCCTCCCAAAGCTGAAGCCAAAGCAAAAGCTTTGAAAGCCAAGAAAGCAGTACTGAAAGGCATCCACAGCCACAAAAAGAAGAAGATCCGCACGTCACCCACCTTCCGGCGTCCCAAGACTTTGCGGCTCCGGCGGCAGCCCAAATACCCTCGGAAGAGCGCCCCCAGGAGAAACAAGTCAGTACTGCTCCTAGACCTATTTGAAGATGTTTAGACTTCTCTTTTTTTGAGACAGGGTCTCACTTTGTAGTTCAGGTTGGCCCTGAGCTCAGCCTCAAACTCACATCACAGCAATCCTCCTGCCTCTGCCTCTCAAGTGCTGGGATTACAGGTGTGAGCCACCACGCCCAGCACTGTGGTATGTGGTACTGATTGCTGCTGGGAGTGAGTCTCCATGCCCAGTATGGTATGTGGTTACTGAGGATCGAACCTGGGCGCTTGCAAGACAGGAGCCGGAACCACTGAACTAAATCCCTGGCCGATGTTTGGATTTCTTTACCCATAAATTTTCTGCCCTCGCGCATATTTTTCAAAAACGCGTTATCTAATATATTACTCTAATGGGAATGAAATGAAATTCTCCCCCACCCCCACCCCCGCACTCCTTATGTAGTCTAGGCTGGCCTCAAACTCGGGGTGGTCCTCCTGCTTCAGCCTCTTACAGGCGGGTGCCACCATTTCCTGGCCTTTTTGACCTACTTAAACGTTTTTAAATACTGGCAGGAAAATTGTCGACCTGCAGTCTCAGGTTTTCTGTTGTATTAATTGCTTATTCAGCATGGTTGGAGTTTGACCATGTGGGGTATAAAGCAGAATTATGAAACAGGATCTTACTATGTATCCCAGGCTGGCCTCAAACTCATAGTGATCCTCCTGTCTCAGCCTCCCAAATGCTGGTATTACAGGAGTGTGTCACCACACCCATTATAAGATACTCATACGAAAAGAGCTGCTTCTTGCCAGCATGGTGATAAACACCTGTAAACCCAGCAGTTTGGAGGCTGAAGCAGAAGGATCAGTGTTGGAGGCCAGCCCCTCTATCTGATATATAAAATATATTGTAAATATTTGCATGCACACAAAGTACATAGCGTTCCGAGTTCCTTGCTGCAGCACCTAGGAAACAGCCCTTGGAGTTGAGGGTTTGGGTGGTCTTTGTGTCTGTGTGCCATACTGAGGATTGAAAAGTCTTTGCACAGGTGAGGCAGGTGACCTGCTGTGTTGCATCTTTCCCTTTTGAGACACTCTCAAAGAAGTGGGTGGGTAGATGAAAGCTATTTGCTAAGAGAAAGTGATGAGAGTACTTCCTTAGGCCCCAATTGGGACCTAGATTTAGTGCAGAGTTTGGGTGGTGACATAGCTTCAACACAGAGTAGTGTGACTGGGCAGGGAGTTGCTTGTCTGACATTCCGGGAAAACTTGTGTTCAGGGTAGCCTGTAATCAAACCACCCTGGAGGCTGAGGCAAGAGAATGAGTTCAAGGCCTACCTGAACTGTTTGGTGAGATTGTCTGAAACAAGGTGATAATTTGATCGCCAACCCCCTCCCCCAAGGGACAGAAATATGTAGCACCCCAGTGAGTGAAAGGGCTTGAGTCAAAGCTGATTCATTAAAGGAAGAGAGGTCTTCAGGTTAAAGAAGATGCACAAGGTTTCTTCCTCCAGGGAGGACCATCAAACCCCTAAGGATAAGGTGCAGCTGATGACACTGATTAGCGACCAAAGTCTGACAAAGATGATTTGCTACCCATTGTCTGATGCACCTTTTGTTCTCAGCCTTGGGGTCCAAAAAAGCCTGTTCTCCTGGACCAGCCAGGTAACCCCATGTTGTTTTCCCCCCAGACTTGACCATTATGCCATCATCAAGTTTCCCCTGACCACAGAGTCAGCCATGAAAAAAATAGAGGACAACAACACACTTGTGTTCATTGTGGATGTCAAGGCCAACAAGCACCAGATCAAACAAGCTGTAAAGAAGCTCTATGACATTGACGTGGCCAAGGTCAATACCCTAATTAGGTGAGTGGGGCTCCATGAGAAGTGGCTAGAGCCAGAGTTGGGACCCTGTGTGTGCCGTAAAGATTCCTGACACTGCTCTTGAAGTCAGAAATAGGATTTACAGAATACAAGGGCCCCTGCAAAATAATAGTCATTTAAGGGCTGGGATGGAAGTCAGTGGCTCTGTGCATGCCTGGCAAGCATGAGGTCCTGAGTTCGATTCCCAAAAGTATATATAATCCTTAGTATCTGGTATGGATCTGAAGACACTCCCTGTAGGGCTTCACTGATGTGTTGGGGCAGAGGTGGGCACTACAGTGAAGTATGAATAGTGTTAGATAGACTTCAGTTCCAAATATCTTGTTTTTGCAGTGAAGGGAGATTGGCTTGGTGGTTCCTCTGTGCAAATGATGGAAAATTCACTATTTGGAAAAGAATGAATGACATGAACAAAGGAACCGCTGATGCACCAGAGGCTTGGGGGTGGGGTGGAGATGGCAAAGGCCACACAGGCTAAGGCTCCCTTTTCCACTCAGGCCTGATGGAGAGAAGAAAGCATATGTTCGACTGGCTCCTGATTACGATGCCTTGGATGTTGCCAACAAAGTAAGCTTTTCTCCAGACCCCTAGCATCACACATCTGCCTGCCAGGTGCAAATGATGATGAATCTGTGAGCAACTAAAGCCTGACTTACTGATGAGTCCTAACTGGCCACAGCCTGGGGTTTAATCAGCTCCGCCCACCTAGTCTCTCCTTTGGCTTAATCATCCTTTTTGAGCCCCAGTAAAATTTCCCTTTTTGTTTTTCAGATTGGGATCATCTAAACTGACTCCAGCTGGCCAATTCTAAATACATGTAATTTTTATCATATATGTGCTTCCTGTCTTTGTCAGTTTCTGGTGGGCTGGGGAAGGCAGTGCCCACACACACCAGCAGCGCTTCTGCTGGATCCCCCAGGGTGACAGTGGGTGAGCTCCCCACCACTGAGCTGCATCTCCAGCTCTGAGAAGGACCGCGGCATACTTACCCGGTTGGAGCACTCAAGTGATGATGTTTATTAATAACCCTGGTAGTGAGCACATAAGTACCACCAGGTGTTTATTATTGGGATGAGTGGTATTTGTCCTAGGACGACTCATACAAGAGAATATGCTTTACAGGATCTGTTTAGAATTGTCATTAGCATCCATTTCAGGTCAGTGTGGGCCGGCTGGATCCTTGTCCGCACACCCACATAGATGTCCAACCGGTTTGTCTGCTCTCACTGGTTACCCAAGAAAAGATTGGAAGGCTTCCTTGGAGGAGTGCTTTCATTAGTGTTTTCAACAGTGTGGGTGTAAGCTCAAGGTAGACTGGCTCCGGGGGTGTCCAGGTTTGGGACAGAGACCCAGTTTCTGTTCTGGCTGTGTTTCCTGTCCTTACCGGTGTCCCAGGCTCCGACCTCTCACTCAGTCAAGAACTTGTCTTTGTGTTGCTGGCTGGGGACACGGTCAGGGCAGAAGTCAGAGCGGAGAAGGCGGGAAAAGTAGATGAGGATCATCATATCCAGCATGAGCAGGATGGTCAACAAAAAGGTCCCCAGGGTCCTCTGGCCTGCATATTGCAGGAAGTATTTGGTGAGGTAGGCCTGGGGGGCCAGGCGGAAGAAGAAGTACATGACCAAGTTGACATACTTGTTGACCCGGTAGAGGAGGAGGTGCTGGGCATTGTTGATTTTCATCATCATGCGCAAGGTGAGGAAGATATTGCTGACTTCCACCAGTAGTGTCAGGACACCTCCGCCAACAAATCTCTTCCAAAAGATGCCGGAGAAGAAGGCACCCATGGCCTAAAGGATAAACAAGGGCTGGGGACCCAGGTGTGGAGGCTCCGGGAAGTTGGTGGGTGTTAATACACCACCAGAGGGCCTTTCAGGTCTTTTTTGTATTTTGTAGTGTCCATGCCTCAGGGCTGTCAGCGCTGAGACAAATCTAGCTCTTATTTTGACACCACAACTCAGTTACCCGGTCTGTCCTTGAATTCTGACTCGCCTTAGCCACTCCAATAGCTGCTATTACAAGAAGCCACCACTGCAACAGGCTCTCCCCAAATTCTGGACTAATAGTTTAAAGTAGATAAGGTGTTTTCTTTCATTGGTAAGATTAGATCCTCATCCCCGGGCACTGGGTGCCATTCCCGTCTCTTGAGCAAGAACACAAAGATAGTGGCACAGCTTGAAAAGTAGGGCACAGGCCTCCTTCGTGTTCACAAAGGACGTGGGACTGGGGTGCCAACAGCGGGGCTCTACCACCACATCATGTACTTTCTCACTTACCATGACGTGGTGAACAAGGTATTCCCAAGAAGCTCTGGCCTGACGACTGATCACGATGTCCACCGTGTCATGAATGAAATAGCCTAGTAGAGGAATAGAGGAAGAAATGACAAAAGGGGCTTAACTTTCTTCCCCGGCACTCCCACCTAACGTCGGCTTCCTAGCCAAGACCTACCTGCAGAGAGGCAAACGAGCAAATAGCCAGAGAGCGACCACGCCGTCTCAATCTCCACCAGCATCTCAGGCGTCTGCCATAAACTAGGAGGGCAGGAAAGTGGGAGGCCCTCAGCACAGTCGGCACCCGAAGAGACCCTCGGTTCCCCGGGTACCCTGCCAGTCCCAGACAGTCCAGGCTCGCGCCATTGGCTGGCAAGGGAGCGGGAGGGGCTTGGCCGAAACCCCAGTGCCTCGAGTTTTCCTGGGCCGCCCCTGGTTGGGTAGTTTTCCAAGCCGAATCAGGTGAGATCCACGGCCACAGCCCACTGGTGACTGATGGAAATAGTAACACGAAGCCTGTCCCAGCACCCGCGCGGGATTCCCGGGCCGCCTCACACCCCGGTCGCTCACTTACCACAGCAGCGCCCATATCCCTGACACAATGGAGTGGGTGAAGGAAACCAGCAGGTTGTGCCAGCGCCAGGTACGCAGGGGGTCTGTGCGCACGTGCGCGGGCAAGGGCAGGCGACAGAGCGCGCGCCTGAGTGCCCGGAAGGTCAGCGTGGCGCCCAGGAGCAGTGGCAAAGCGGGGTGCAGCAGGGTCAGCATGCTGGCCCTCCCCGCGGTCTGTCTGTCCGCCCTCTTGCCGCCCCCTCGGGTTTTGTGCGAACCCGGCTCCCCTCCGCGCGTGCACCCCGGGTGCCTCTCCCGCCGGCCGCCAGCCCCACACAGCTCTCTGGGAGCCCTCTAGGCCCCTTCGCTCCTCCCGGCCGCCGGCCGAGCCTCTGCCCCCGCCCCGCGCCCGCGCCCCCGCCCCGCCCCGCCCGCTGCCCCCGCCCCTCGGCGCCACAGCCGCGGAGGACGCGAGCCCTACTCCCCTGGGGCCTATCGAGCCTCGCCCGGATCCCGCCAACTTCGGGCGGGAAGGGCTGTCCCGGGGACGCCGCGGCGGCCACATCCCTAGCTGGCGCCTCCTGACGGCCGAGCCAGTCCCCAGCCTCCGGCGCTCATATGGCCCCGTAACCCGCGTCCCAACTTTCTCAACTGCTGCTCGCTCCCCTGCGCTGGGCGGGCTCCGCGAGAGGCCTCTCCGCCCTCCACTCCTTTCTGGGCGGAGCCGAGCAGGACCCATCGCGTCCGCTTCCCTGCAAAACCCTGGTCCTGGGGAGGGGTCGGAAGCCCCGCCTCTCGCAGTGGCTCCGCCCAGACTTCTTGCCTACTGGGCCTCAGACCGCTGTGTACCTGCTTCACCTGGCATGAGTGGTGCTTAGGCGCTGTTGAGTCACCTATCATCACCTCTCCCGGCTGGCTCCTGGGCCTCGGAGGCCAAGCGGCCGTCAGAGTTTTCTTTTAGACAGTCCCACCCCTAGTCTCCTGGCTCCCTGGAGGCTGGAGCCGAGAAGAGTGCGGATTTGCCCAGACAGCTGGTGTGATTCTCCTCTCCAGACCGCTGTCCTGGAGCAGTTGCTGCATGGCGCCAGTAGGTGGCAGCCTGTCCTCAACTGTGGCACGAGGTCCCAACCCTCCGAAAGACCAAAGCAGTTTTTGGAGAAATGAGAAGAACCGATCCTCCCAGCCAATAACTGTCATGCTGAACATGTGTTCAACAGCAAAGATCACATTAACTGTGCAAAAGCTCGCCAAATGCCCACTTTTACATTTCAATAAAAACCTTGTTGGGGGCCGGGGAGTTAGCTCAGTGGTTCCGGCGCCTGTCTTGCAAGCGCAAGG